>CAHIKZ030001452.1:272500-325000 GCA_903632075.3 Acanthosepion pharaonis
TATACATATATATATATATATATATATATGTGTGTGTGTGTGTGTGTGTGACAAAAAGTCCAAGTATAGGATTGGTGTAAACGGAATAAAATTCCAATAACCAAAAACACTATTCTTAAAAGAGTGCTCAATACAAAGTAGAGCAAATAATATTTATTCAAAATTATAACAAAAGCATGTTATAACATCACTACAAAATTAGCCATTTTGTTTCAAAACTTCTGGTGTCTTATCAAGGTGTTGATTGCTAAATAAATGATTGCTGTTTTTTATTTCACAATCAACACCATCACTTGATAAGGACACCAGAAGTGTTGAAAGAGAATGGCTATTTTTGTCATGATGTTATAACATATTTATGTTATAATTTTTAAATAAATACTATATGACAAAATGGAAAAATCATATTTGGGACGTTTCATCCTAAAAATGGACTTCTTCAGACTAAATAATATTTTTGTTGATATGTTAACAATTAGCCATATTGTTTTATTATTATCATATGTATGTAGTGGGCAGAAACAAAAGGCAAAGCAAATGCAGTTTGTAATTATGTATCAAGAGAAAATCTGAAAATGCAGGAAGGATTAACTTTAAATTTAAAATTTCAGGCATCTGATGTCTTGAGATGCACAACCAAGCTGACCCCATCTGATTTCCTACTGCTTCTGTTATTGGTTTTTATCACTGTTGTTTTCAAAAAGACAAAATAAAAACAGATATTTAGTTTCAAGAAAGCCTTTATAAGAAGGGACATGTCATATATGATTTTTACATTTTGTCTTTCAACGACCCACCATTTCTGTCTGAATTTCTAGAATGATGAGTTATCCTGAGTTACCAGAGGTAGACTGTTCTCATTCATTTGCCCATGTTGGAGGATATCATCTAGTTCATATTTTACAAAACATTGGCTCATGAATTTGGGGATATAGTAATTGTGAGTTCAATCCCTGTGCCAGGCATTTGCATTTGGACTCAGTGGAAAAGGGCAAGCAATAACTAAGCTGTACAAAAATAAGAACTAGACACTGGCAGTGGAATGAGAACAGTCTACCCCTATAGATTGAATAAAGGGTTCAATTCAAAATTTCTTGTAGATTACCGAGTTCAATATACACCTGATGAGGGCCGAAGGGCACAGTGGCCATGGCATTGTTATGGCAACAGCAAGAATGAGGATGGTGATCTGAAATATCCATCATTTGTCTATTTGTCTCTGTAAAGTTTATAAAAATTGCCTAACATTGCTCTGATATACAGAAGTTTATTTACATATATATGTTCATGTGTGTGTGTGATGTTTAAAAGTTGTTAAAATGCATGTCTTATCAGGAAACATGTTTTTGTTTCAGCTGTTCGTTGGTCTCGTCCCAACCCACTCTGCCCAAATTGAGTCTTTACTATTCTGTCTTCTAGTTCTTCTATCAGTGCATTGGATTTTTACAAATACCCGGTTCAGCAGTTAAATACAAGTACACACATGCACACACATACCCAAATGCATATGCATACATATGAATGCACACATACAGAAATAAAAACATACACACAAATGTGCACACATGTGCACATACACTCCCATGTATGTGAATAAAAATGCAGGAAACAAAATATTAAATATGTATATGTATATATGACTATATATATATATAAGTGCATATGAATGATATATATACACCCTTGTGCAAATTAATTGAAACAAAACAAATAATTCCATTATTATTTACTTTTTTTTCATATTTTTCCATTGAAACATGACCCTGTGCACATGTTAGTACTCCGTATGTTCATTCCACAAAGTCTTTCCTTGCAGATTGATCACAGATTCTTGATTGGATTTAAATCAGGAGAGTTTCCAAACCAATCAATAGTACTTTGATTTGCTTACTGGTAATGCTTGCCAGTGTATTCATGCAGCATTACAAATTTTCTTATGCTTCCTTGGAGTAACGTCTATCACAGACAATGGCCATAGGACAACTAATTGACAGTCAAGACAATAGTGGCTGGGTGTGATAAAAATCTGATGCAATCATGGATAATGCAATATTTTTCAAGGCAAAACAAATTTCATCACACACCCCGAAAATAGATTCATATTACTGCATGCCACTGCAAATGACCAGTCTGAAGAAAAAATAGAAATTGATTACACCCTGTCACTCCAGTTGGTCTAAAACTGACTGTATGGTGAAAGAAAGGAAACTAAAGTGGTTGTTTCAATTAATTTGCACAAGGATGTATGGATATATATATGTGTGTGTGTGGCATAATAGTCATCAGTCCAGAAAGTAGAATTGATGAGTTGAGTTCAACTTCCATTCAAGTCTTTGAGTCTCTCTTTGTCTGAATACAATTGAACTATGGTTGAATAATAGAGCAAACTTGGTACAGAAATTTTCAATAATAGCAATTTTAGGAAGAAAGCTTTGAATTTTAAATAGTGGACAAGAAAAAAAGTTACTCTATCTTTCCCATAAAATCAATGTAATTTTCTGATAAAAGGAAGGTGTATCTATGTAGAGTCATGGCTGCCTAAGTCCTGAAGAAGCCTAGCAATTTTAAAATGCTATGTAAATTGCAATTTCAAGTCATGAAGTCAAAACATTAGACCAAAAGCAGACAATGACGACAATGCAGATTTAAAAGCCTAAAAGATCCAAAATTTATGCCAGTTTTGTTATTTACAAGAAAGCTTCTGCTGCTTAAGAATGTGGATCATTAAAGATGACTCATTTATTGTGAATACACAGAAACACATCTTAAAAACATGAGGAATTTTAAATAAGTCTTTGTCGGACATGATGTAATTTTTCTAAAAATTTATTTAATTGAGATAGAGGTTAACTTAATACACTACACTAAGCAGCTGCACATTTTAAATGTGAACATAACTTGAAAGTAAGCTTGGAATTCATTTTCTCTCAGTTATTTAAATTTCAATGGATATTTGTCAATTTTATTTCAACATTGATCATGTTACTCTCATTATTTAAATTCAAACATTATTTCTCACCAAAAAAGTGATACACAAAAAATAAATGAAAAAACTATCAGTTCTTATCAGATAATTACATAATGAAAACGTCAAGAATCTCACATACTGATAGAATTTGATAAGAATTGTTTTGTTAAATATTTGCAAACAAATCTACGTGAAAAAGACTACTACCTCATTATTTTTTACATAAAGTGATTTCTGGTTATCATATAAAGCAATTTCATTTGTGCAGCAATGACTTTAACTTTCATTTGTGTAGCAGTGAGTTTATCATGAAAGGTGATTACATTTGTGCAGCAAGGTGTTTAACATGAGAAGAAATTTCTGCAATGTGGCAATGAGTTTATCATGAAAAGAATTTTCATTTGTACGGCCAGTACAGTTCATCAAGAGAAAAATTTTCATTTGTGCAGCAATGAGTTTATCATGAGAAAGGATTTTATTTTTGTGGCAATGCATTTATTATGAGAAGAAATTTCTTTTGCGTTGCAATCAATTTCTCATGAGAAGAAATTTCATTTGTGCAGTAATGAGTTTATCAGGAGAAGAAATTACTTTTCTGCAGCAATGAGTATATCATGAAAAGAAATTGCATTTGTGCAGCAATGATTTCTTCAGAAGAAATTGCATTTGTGTAGCAATGAGTTTAACATGAAATGTAATTTAATTTGTGCAGCAGAGATTATCATGAAAAGTAATTTTATTTATGAGGGCAATAGAGTTCATCATGAGAAGAATTTTCATTTGTGCAATAATGATTTTTTCATGAAAAGAAATTTATTTTGTGCAGCAATGTCTTTATCATGAAAGTTAATTTCATTTGTGCAGCAATGAGTTTATCAGGACAAGTGATTTCATTTGTGCAGCAAATTGTTTTTCATGAGAAGAAATTTCATTTGTGAAGTAACATGTTTTTTTTGAGAAAAAATTACTTTTCTGTGTCAATGAATTTATCAAGAAAAGAAATTTTATTAGTGCAGCAATATATTATGACAAGTAATTTTATTTGTGCAGCAAAATTTTATCATAATAATTTAATTTGTGTATCAATGTGTTTATCATGAGAATAAATATCATTTGTGCATCAGGAGTTTATGACAAAAAGAAATTTCATATGTGCAACAATGAATTTATCATGAGAAGGAATTTCATTTGCATAGCAATGAGTCTATTCTGAAAAGTAATTTCATTTTTGCAGCAAAGAGTTTAATATGAAAAGTAATTTCATTTGCACAGCAATGAGAATATCCTGAGAAGAAATCTCATTTTTGCAGCAATTATTTTATTATGAGTAGAAATTTCTGTGGTGCATCAAGGAGTTTATCATGAGAAAAAACTTCATTTGCGCATCATTGATATTAGCATGAGAATAAATTTTTGTTGTGCATAAATGAGTTTATCCTGAGAAGAAATTTCATTTGTGTGCAATGGCTTTACTTTGAGAAGAGATTCCATATGTGCAGCAATGATTTTATCAAGAGAAAAAATTTCATTTCTCCAGTAATGATTTTCAAATGAGAAGAAATTCCTTTGTACATCAATGAGTTTATCATAAGAAAACATGTCTTTTTTTGTCACAATGTGATTATCATAAAAAGAAAATCATTTTTGCAGCAATGATTTTATCATGACAATAAATTTCATTTGTGCAGCAATGGATTTATCATGAGAAGAAATTCAATTTGTTCAACAATGAGATTCTTGTGAAAAGAAATTTAATTTGTGCAGCAATCAGTTTATCATGTGAATAAACTTCATTTGTGCGCCAATGACCTTATCATGAGATGAAATTTCATTTGTGCAGCAAAGTGTTTATCATGCAACTAAATTGTCTTTATGCAGTATTAAGTTTATTATTATATGAAATTTCATTTGCGCAGCAAGGATTTTTTCATGGGAAAAATTCATTTGTACAGTAATGATTTTATCAGGATAATAAATTTAATTTGTGCTGCAATTAGTTTATCATAAGAAGAATTTTCATTTGTTCAGCATTGAGGTTTTCATGCAAAGTAATTTCTGAAATAAAATGAAAATTTAATAAAAAAAATCTAATTTTTTTATAAGACTTTTTACTCTATTTACATTATTCGGACTATTGTCTTCATCTTTGTCACCTTGTTTATCACAATGTTTCAGCCATTGTACACTCCGGCCTTCTTCAGATGATTGAAATGTTGAACTGAACCCTTTATTTCGCTCACTGGGGTAGACGGTTCTAGTTCCATGGATGATGTTTTTTTTTATGATGTTTTTTTGTCAGTTATCTCCTGTTAATTCCCCTCTGAAAGTTCTCCACTGCCTTAACCAGGATAAAGGCGTTAGTTAGATCCAGTGACAGGACCCAAAGAGTGCGAGTTCAATACCTGGTTAAGGGTTCATTTCAACATTCCAACCACCTGAAGAAGGCCGGAGCGTACAACGGCTGAAACGTTGTGATAAACACAGCAACAAAGATGAGGACAATAGTCTGAATAATATAAATAGTGTACATAATACCTCATCTCAGAAACATAGACAAATACAGACTTTTTACTGCTACCATAGAATTCTCAGGAGTAATCATCACTTGTCAAGTGGAAAACTGTAAAGGAGCACCTGATGGTGTTTAATGATACTGATATATTTAGAATATGTCTCTGGGCGCCCATACTTTCGGCCTTGTGCCACATCTAAGCTACACTTGGAAAATCCCTATGTCTCTGTGTGTATGTTTGTGTGTGTTTCTGTGTCTGTGTGTTTATGTATGTTCCTCTCCATGATGCTTTGTGTTTCTGTGTCTGTGTGTGTGTTTGCTTATGTGTGTGCTTACTGTATACTGCATTTAGAAATGATTTTAAATTCTTAAAAATTAACACTTCAATACTGATGTATGTTTGTCTTGTTTTCATCTCTTGCACACACTCCTTTATTCCAAATAAAAGGACCAATTTTCAGATGGAAATCTCCTTTAGTTTTCATGCTTTCATTCCTATTTTATCTCTTATGTAATAAAATGTCACATGCAACTTTTCAGGTTCCAAAGCAATACACAATGACAACACCATAAGAGAAAAAAAGGGCATTTGACATCAATTCTCACACAGAAGCACATGTTAATCACATCGATCAAATTGTGCTACGAACAACAAATATGGATGTTAGATAATGGGGAACAGATTTCATGGATTTGAAAATCCAAACCACTGAATAGAGAAATCATTTAAAAAGAAATGCATTTTCTGTTTTGACTAAAGAGAAAGAAATTATATAAGGCTTGTCTGGAATATGGTCGCTACAATGAGGAAATCACTAACAATGGCTTGTAAGATTAATCTTCTCTAATATCATAACAACAAAAATGGTGCATCAAGAATTTAAGTATTTCTTTTTTTCTTAAGTTTTTCTTTATTCTTTTTTCAGATTCCCCAGCAGCAACAACAGCTCTGTCCAGTCTTATCATGACTCCACATGCACCTTTGGTGGTCAATTCAACCCCTAATACTCCCCACACAACAGCTGCTCCAATGACAACCACAGGAAGTGATACTCCTAATGTGCTACCTGGTAAGGCAAACAAAAGGGTTTTCCTTTCTTGCTCATTTTTATTACTTGCTTATCAAAGACAAAAAAGCAGAGTTTTTTTTTTTCATTTTACTATTTAGGAAACTGAAAATATGTGAACCCTTTTTATTGTAGTGAAGAAAAAAGGCCAAGATCAGAATACATGTATATTGGAAATAGGCAGAAAGACCCGTCTGAAATCTCCTTATGCGACTCATACAAATTACCATATTTTCCTGCTTATAAGATGCTGCAGCTTGGTAGATGCGCCCTAATATTGGAAAGAAATTTCTAAGAAAAAAAAATCCTTCTCATACAACACATTCACCATATGTCCCTCACATACTAGAGCCATGTATTGTTTATAGTAATCACTTGTCCACATCCTGGGCAAGATATTAAACTACATCTGGCAGTGGGGCCTCTGATTGGGAGGTTTTGGGGAGCATAGAGCTGCCTCTTGGTTGCTAGTGTTCCCAGGTCCGCACTGGCCTGGAATGGTGGCACCTGTTGGGGTCCCAGCTGTGGGAAAATAGTTTACTATTAGCAGAAATTCTTTTTTGAAAAAATTATTACCAACAATACAATTTTGAAGGAAATATATTACCAGAAACAGATTTTTGACAAAACAAAATATTACCAGCAATAAAAATTTTTGTCAGCATTAAATAACCCATTGAGGTTGATATGCCATAAAACAAAATAAATCAAACCAATCTAAACTAAAGAATACATATTCTATTCATACGAATCTATCCTAAAAATGTTGTCGGCATTAAATAACCCATTGAAGTTGATATGCCGTAAAACAAAATAAATCAAACCAATCTAAACCAAAGAATACATATTCTATTCATACGAATCTATCCTGAAAATGTTGTCGGCATTAAATAACCCATTGAGGTTGATATGCCGTAAAACAAAATAAACTAAACTAATCTAAACTAAAGAATACATATTCTATTCATATGAATCTATCCTAAAAATGTTGTCGGCATTAAATAACCCATTAAGGTTGATATGCCGTAAAACAAAATAAACCAAACCAAACCAATCACTTGTCCGATTTTGTTTGTATGGCTATGACATACTAATCAAGATCAAAAAGGCTTCTGCCACTACTAGTGAATAAAGCACGTTTAAGCTTGTGGCTCGGCTCCAGGAAGGTTTATAGTCTTGGAAATACTTGTAACTGCTAAGTACTGAGGTTACATCAAATCGAAGACCGAATTAGATAGATAGTTAACATTATAGTGTAATGACTCAACATGCAAATCCATGTCCCTATCAGTCAATCCAATTAGGTGACCATCCAATCTTACCTGAGCCTAGGCATTGCCTTACAATCATCTTGGAAGGCACACACGTATTTTTCAGGATATGTTTTAGGAAAAAAAGTGTGTCTTGTAAGCCAGAAAATACAGTACTTCACTCAATATTGAACTGAGTCCATGACATGGTAAGCTCTTCTGTTTTCCATGGAGTAATGAACTTACTAGAAAAATATAATTGACAGTTCAGTCAGTCAGTTAAATGCCATACATGATACATGCTTCGGCAATCGTGTATCTTTTGATATATGACTGACAAGGAAGATTTTTTCCACAGTAGGATGCGATTTATTTCTGCAGTAGACTGGTTGCTAACCAAGGTTAAAGGACACAGTCTGCCCTGCTATTCAACCCATAGCTTGGGGGAGAAGAGATGGATTCATACCTTTCCCAAGGGGATTTGTGTGTAAGTAAATCTAATGAATTTGACTGGAATTTGAATGGTTCATGTCACACTAGTTGGTGGTTTGATTTTTTACAGTTGTTGGTTTGTGTCATGATAGATGGCAGCTTCATGGTAGACCATGGTTTACATTGGTAGTTCAATTTGATGCAGTTTTATTAACAATTCTTTAAAAAGTTATCAATGCAGATTGATAAAGATATTCGTTTTAAAAAATCTAAATCCTCTAAAAAAATATATCTCTACCACCAAAAAATAATAAATTTATATTCCATTTAGATAATATCTGATTTAGTTTCAAATAAATTTTTCATTAAAAATTTTCTCATTTCTAGTCAGCCTTTCAAAATGTTGTAGCATACCTATGGACGATAATGGGTATGTCCCCATTCACATAAATACAGTAGTAAATACTGTATGTTCACCTGCAGTTAGAGATTCATTGTAGTATTCACTTGATGCACTTCTAGCAGTTGACCACTTCTTCTACACACCACTGGCGAATCTTATATGTGTTGTTCTTGTCCTAAGTATTATTGTTCATTAACAACCTTCATTTGAATATTCTATTCAGTAATCTTCCCTAGGATACAACACAAAAATTGTCTCATAAGTGATTTGCAAATGTTTTATGCAAGATAAAGTAATTCTGAATTTCAAACACATATCTTTAAACAAATTTCAATTAGTCATTCAGTTACTATTTATGGTACAAATTTGGTATAAATAAAAGGTTTTCAAAAGGTTCCAATCTATTATTGATGATGATGGTGATCGTGATAAGTGTTGATAAGAGTTTTTATATCAGATTATAATGATGTCAAAACAAAAGTTCTTTTTATGCATACCATTCAACAAATAATATTTTATGTGCAATTTTTTGTATATATTTAATCTCCAAGTACAGGTTTGGTACAGATGAAATAAAATTCCAATAACCAAAAACACTATTCTTAAAAGAGTGCTCAATACAGAGTAGAGCAAATAATATATCTTCAAAATTATCATTATATGTTATAACATCACTACAAAAATAGCCATTTTGTTTAAACAATTCTGGGGTCTTGTTAAATGATAGTGTTGATTGCAAAATCACATGACAAGACACCAGAAGTGTTAAAACAAAATGGTTATTTTTTTAGTGATGTTATAACAGGCATATGTTATAATTTTGAAGAAATATTATTTGCTCTACTCTGTATTGAGCACTCTTTAGAATAGTGTTTTTGGTTATCAGAATTTTATTTTATCTGTACCAAACCTGTACCTGGAGATTAAATATATACAGAAAAATTAGAACTCACATTCAAATTTATTACACTTATTCTTCCCTGTACTAAATTAATATGTGAATTGTTCTCTTGTAGGTAAGAGGGGCAGCTCCAGTGGGGGCATTGATGGAGCTGTAGTGGAACCCTCCCGCACTCCATCCCCTGGGGAGAAGACCAACCTTACACAACGATCTACTTCTTCGAGACAAAACTCTCCAACAGCTTCGCCCCCTACAGGTAACAACCTTATGGTGGTGAATACTTAACAAGACAAAGGCCATCTATGTGAAATGGACTTTCAAACTGATGTGTATCATTTACAAATACAGAAAAAGAAAGAACAAAAACAATGAAAAAAAAAACAACTTTGAAATAAAAACATGAACAGACTCTAATGCTTACAGTCAACTCTATTATTAATAATAATAATAATTAAAAAGTGACATTATAATTAACAAGACCAGAATGGTGATGATAATGATGATGATGATGATGATGATGATGATGGTGATCGTGATAAGTGTTGATAAGAGTTTTTATATCAGATTATAATGATGATGATGATGATGATGATGATGATGATGATGATGGTGATATCCAAATTAAGACGTTGATCTTTAAAATAAAATACTGAACTGAAAGAAAGCTTGGAAGTGAAAAGTTGGTCCTATTTTTGGAATTGACTGACAGATAAAAAGGTTGATGGATCCAAAAGTAAAAAAAAAAAAAAAAAAATCTTTTGCATCAGAAGCGAGGCATTGACCTCCAATCAGAAAAAAAAAGAAATGCACTTGTTATGTCTCGGGAAGAAAGAAGAGAAAAATACCGAAATAAGATTGTGACATTTTATTATTATTATGAAAAAGACAAACGAAGATGGAGGAAAACGAAAGAAAGAAAAAGAAGAGGAAATTTTGTTCTTTAGGAAGAAATTTTTGAACTTGTTGGATTTTGTTGCTATTTTGGTTTAAGTGATAAGAATTCAGAAAACAAAATTGAAATCCAAAGCAACAACAATAACTACTACTACTACTACTACTACTACTATGGTTAAAAAAATGTCATCCATGATATTTAATTGAAAAATATAGCCTCATGAAGTAAAAAAACATATGATAAGTCTTCTTAGTTGCATGGCTCATAAATAATTTGCTTTTTATTCGGATCCAGGTGAGAAAATTATATAATTTTTTTATCTTAGTTAGTTAGGGAAGCTAAACTTGACCCACAGGAAATCTACAATTATTTCCCCCAGCCAACAAAATATTAAAAATAGGGAACAAAGTTAAATAATTTAACCTTTGAACTGTCAGAAAAAAAAGGAAAAAATCCAAATTCATAAAATAAATATAAACTGTTGAAATTGAAAAAATACAAAACAAAATATTTTTGTCAGTTCAAAGTCTTTAACAATAAAAAAATTAAGAAAATGAGACAAAAATTAAACCAGTGAATAAAGATTAAAATAAAATCACAAAAATATTTTAAAAAAAGCACAAAAATTAATAACAAAGGCGGATTTTATTTTTTTCACTTACTGTCATATTTTTTATCTTTTTTTGTTCTTTTTTATATATATATATATATATATATATATATATATATATATAATTTATTTATTATATATTTCTATATTAATTGCATTTTTAAAAAGCTGCTGAATTTAATTTGCTTTTAATTTGAATCTATTTTTCATTTTTCTTTCTTTCAATTTTCTCCAAATTTTCGAAAATGTGTGTAACTGGTTTTGCTTGTTTGAAAATGTTAAGACAATCAGTTATCCTGAAATTATACGAATTATGCAGTGTCAACTTTTATTGTTGCCTTTTTTTTCTTTTTATATATATATATATATATATATATATATATATATATATATATGAACATACACAAACACAACAATTGTTTAAAATGCTTTCATTATTTTTCATTACCAAACAACTATTCTTTTAATGATCAGACAAACATTAGTATTATATTAATTTTGTTGATAACCCTTGCTTTTCTTTGGCACACCATTTTCCAGCAGGATCCAAGCTTCCCAAAGAATTTATGAAATATTTGTGCTTGTCTACAAAACTGGTTCCTCTCTTTGATGTCATTTCCTGTGAAACTTTCATCTATTTTAATGTTCAAATGAAAATGAAGAAATGCAACTCTTTAGGAATTTGAACCGACTTAGTCATTTGGCATCATAAAGTTTTATTTTTATTGACTCTTTTTATATGATTTTTATGCTTCTTCAATTTCTCTCAATTGCTTTTGTCTGATTCTTTTCTATCAGTGATCCTGAAATATTGACAATGATAAAACTTTATGCAGTGCTGGTTTGATATTTCTTCATTTATTTTTAGCATTTGTCCTTTTTGTAGAAAGAAAAATTAATAAGATTTATTTGTTTAGGCAATTTTTTTTGACAGAATCATCTTAACCAAGTATTCCTTTTTGCTCATAGTTTCAGCCTCTCATTTCTAGAAGATAGTTAATAAGCTTTTTAGCTTCCTGTGCAGATGTTCATACGCCTTGCTTCCTTCCAAATGCAAATAAGAATTAGTTTTATTTCATTTTGATTGGCTACCCAACTCTTAGTAGAGGACCCTTCTGCTGAAAGGCCAGATGAGCGTGCTTTCTGCTTGACTTTGCCGTATGCTTATTTTTGTATTATTGGTTCAAAAATAGTTGACAGGCAATTTCGAAAAGAGAAAGTCAGCGCTTTCCATTATAGACTTTTGTCTTTTCATGTCACTGTTTTGTATCATTTGATACATCTGCATTTTCATTCTTGTTGCAAAGAATTGGATTCAATGGAGCAAAAACAATCAGTTCTTTGAAAAACTTCTATTGTTATACGTCAGGACATTTTCCATCATTTTTACTTGTCCTTCTTACAATGGTAGCTTGGTGTCACCTGCTTTGACAGATTGATGTGTTGTTTTCTAAATGATTCTACAAGTTTTTCCTTGTGAATCTTAGATGAAAGAATCAAGGTTCCGATTGTCTTACAATTCTTGAGCAAACAATCCTTTGTAGGTTCTTCATATATCAAAACAGTGGCAAACAAATTTGATAAAATGCCTTTCATAAAATAGGGGCCAATGGAGGTAGATGAATACAGAGATAACAACTCTTGATGTGTTTTATTATCTGATAATCTCCCAGCAGAAAACTCTACTTTCAGGCTATAACTGGTTTCTTTTAAATTGTCTAAATCTTTGAGAGCTTTCTTAACAGTGAAATGTCAGGTCAGGTTGTGTTGAAAGGAAAAGTTATATGAATCTTAAACTTACTCCTTCATTATTAGGAAGCAATGGCAAGAATCCAAAAGCGTTGTCCAAAGCTTTTAGTTATGTTCTTTTACAGCAACGTTAGTAGAGAAAATAAATCTATTCAGTTTTCACATTTTATTCAATAAATTTCATTTCTTCTGTTATACAAAAGAATGATGAAAGCAAATCAAAAACAACAATTTTTCCAACCATTATTCATTTCTGTTTTTATAATCACATGCTGTTCAGGTTTGTCTTTTAAATGATGATTCAGATGATTACAGTTTTTCTTGTTATTATTAAAGGTCCTTGTCATGTGGTTATTCCGATTCTTATCATGATACTCAAAGAATTTTTAGTCCTGAAATCATTGCCTCTTTTTTTTTCATTGCCTTCCGCCATGACAGTTTGTAACTGATATGGTCTTCACACTTCTTTGTTCCTAACTTGTGCAATTCAAATTTCATTTCAACCTCTGTCAAGTGTATCAGCCATAAAATATTTTGATGGAAAACAACAAACAAAAAATGAAAACCAAAGTTTAAAAGTTTAATTCCTTCATCCCATTAACTTGGATAATCTTTATATTAATATTATCTACCTACTTAACTAACTACCTAATTTACTTTCCTACGTAAGGTGTGTTTCAAACGAAAAAATATTAAATAAAGCTTCATCTACTTTAAAACATCAAAGGGGGTAAAGGAGTAATAAAAACTCAAGACAACAAGCCTATTTCTGTCTGTGTGTCTTTCTTTCATCTTCATTCCTCTACCTTTCTTTTTTACCTGCTTTTCTTTTCACTTTTCTCAAGCTTTTTAACTTACCTTTTACTTTTTACTGGCTACTCCTTCAATCTCCCTTCCCTACCCATCCCATACTCATTTCAATTTTCTAGCTATATGGAAATAAATAGATAAGAAGAAAATGGCTTTATATATATATATATATATATATATATATATATATATATATATATATATGTGTATTTATTTAGTCATGTGAAAGTAAGCATGGACACATATACATACACACACACCTATATCCAGGTATGGGATAAGAACAAATAGACCATAATATATATATATATATATATATATATATATATATGAAAATTTCTCAGAGTTAACCTGTAAAAAAGACAATATTTATAAATATAAATGACAATAGGAAAACTGTAGTTGCTAATGCATTTCGTCCAATGTGGACTTTCTCAAAGCAAAAAAATTAAATGAATTTTTTTTTGCTTTGAAAAACAGAATATTCTTAGCAACTGGAAAAAATCAGCAATATTGTTTTTCCTATTGTCATTTTATATTTATAAATATTGTATTTTTTACAGGTTAACTTTGAGAAATTTTCATATATATATATATATATATATATATATATAAAAAAATCTATTAAATAAAAAGGATGAAATATTAAAAATGAAAACATAAGATTTCTGAGCAGACTCTTGGTCAATATCTGGATTATTTTGTATTATTTCAGAATTGCTGATGATATAAGAAATATGTCAATTAGATTATAAGAATTTTTTCCTAATGTTTACCACCTGATTAACTAAATTGGTGAAACTGCAGTAGTGAGTCACCAACAATTTTACATAGTATAATTTAACTCAGATTTTATATATCTTGCAGAAGTGTTGAGATCTCACACTTATACACATACTCATACTAATATATACACATATACACATCACACACACTCTGAAAGAACTAAAAGGTAACATACACTTAACACACACATCCCATTCCGAGCAACGTATAAAACTGTCAAAATAACCAAAGAGGGAATTGTTAAAGTCAGGAATCTGCCATTCTCTATATTAAAAACAACTTCAAAGAAGCTGTTTGACCAACATAAAGACTGACCAAAATTAACGATAAAAAATACAAATAAAGATAAAGTTCACTTTCGTCAGAGAGAGTCATTTAGTCCTGTAGTTCACTGCTATTAAGAAGCAGGGATTTTTTCTCCTGATGATGGCTATGCTGGGCAAAACTAGTTGAGGAACTTAATTGAAATAATAAAATAAAAAATATTAATATACAACCCATTGTGTCTGAAAATTTTAATTATTTAGTATTTTTTATTACTCAAAACATATATATATATATGTTCATACCTACAAAGGCTCTATCTCTGATACTGAGCATGCTTCTCCAACAAATAAAGGAAATTTTAAACAATATAATTATTTATATATAGTTCATTAAATATGCTTTTCTAAGGCACTGGGTGAAAGGTCATCAGTAATGTTTTATGACCAAGACATTTCTTGTGTTTCAACATCAGACTCCATTCTCTGGTTAACCAATCAGGACCCTGATCCACCTTCCTATAACTGGAAACCATTGCATGAATATTTACTGATATTACACATATATTGACAACTTAAGCAATGGATTTACTGTTGTAAAGCATCACCAACATGTTTGCTTCAGCAGTTCATTCCAGTCAAATTTGTTGTCAAGGAAGATTATCAAAATGACCTTAGTTACTGTAGACTATGTATCATTCCAAAAAGATAGTGTGGCAAGAAGTTTGAAATTAGGCACTATTTAAAATTGACTCCCTTTGCTTATTTGAGTGGTTACTTAAAAATGAGCGAAATCTATTGATAATGTTTTATCGAAAAATAGCTCATAAATTATTAACTTTTCAAGGAAGTTACATTTATATGATGATATTATTTCTACACTCTACACAAGTTTGCATACACAATTTATATCTTTCTCTCTCTCTCTCTCTCTCTCTCTCTCACACACACACACAAATATATATATATATATATATATATATATATATATATATACACACACACACACACACACACACACATATATATATATATAATATCATTTGATGATTAGTAGGGATAATTCTAAGGAGGATATAAATCCAAAGAAAATTCAATGTAAGAACAGGGCAATATAATAATGAATACAGAATCCTTAAAAATCCATTCAGTCAGGTGATAATTTATTTTGTGGACTAGACATCCATCTTTTCAGACGAATTTTACAAAATCTTTTGTAAAATTGGTCTGAAGTGATCTAAGTCTGAGTCCACAAAATAAATTATCACCTGATCAAATGGATTTTTAAGGATTCTGTATTTATATATATATATATATATATATATATATATATATATATATATATAAAAAACAAACACTTTAAAACCCATAGGTGATATTTATTTCATTGAGGTTGATAAAAAACGGCTTCAAATCTTCAGACCTGTAAACCAAATGGAAATGGAAATTTTTGCTCTGTCTTTGACATAGAGCTCTCAACAGATTTATGTCCTCTTAAAAATTTCATGTGGATTACCAATAATTTTATTATAAATATATATATATAAGATTTAAAATAACATAAACACTAACCTTTTCCACTATCTTCCATGGTTTCTACAAATAAAGGCTTCTTGAGACAGTGAAAAAGGATGCCATTATTGGTAGAAACTGCAATAACAGAAAAGCTCAGTGTTTGAAATATTTTAGATCTTAACACACTCTACACTTTCAATTTTTTGGAATTGTGTATTGAGCACTTTTTAATATAACTGTTTCCCAGACAAGGTAAACCCTTGCTTGTAAAAAGTTTTATTATATATATATATATATATATATCTGTGTGTGTGTGTGTGTTCATATATATATATATATATATATATATATATATATATTATATCATTTGATGATTAGTAGGGATAATTCCAAGGAGGATATAAATCCAAAGAGTGCTCAATGTAAGAACAGAGCAATATAATATTGAATACAGAATTGTTAAAAATCCATCAGGTCAGGTTATAATTTATTTCTTGGACCTCAAAGTCCATCTCTTCAGATCAGTTTTACATTAATAAATGGAGTTTAATTTATTCAGACACAAAGAAAAGAAAAAGAAGATCTCTATCTTTTTCCTCTTTTTTTTCTTTCCCCTTTTAATATTAAAACTTTTTCCTTTTTCTCTTTTCTCTCTCTTCTTTCTGATCTTCTTCTTTTCCTTTTCCTTGTGTCTGAATGAATTTAACTCCATTTATTTATGTAAAACTGATCTGAAGAGATGGACATTTGAGGTCCACGAAATAAATTATAACCTGACATGATGGATTTTTAACAATTCTGTATTCATTATTACATATATATATATATTGAAGGCTATCTACATTAAAACAAAGCTACCCACACTCAACAAAATTACATTTCAAACGAGTCACAACACATTACATTGCATCTAGACATATGGTTTTGTTGTTAATATTTTGGCCTCTCACATGGTGTGACGTCATAGAACTGCATCTTGAATTTATGAAATGCATCTGCTATTCCGTGACCGTTATCATCGCATAGCAATGTTCTGTGTCAATATATATATATGTGTTTGTGCATGTGTGTGTGTATACAACTCTCTTTCACATGATGTATGCTCTTATGACAGATTAACCATTCCTGTCTTCTCTCTTTGTGCATGTGTGTGTGCACATGTGTGTGTATAAATTATGTGTTAAGTTTTCTCAAAAGCAATGCAAAAGGGAATTACTTTATGGAATTTGTTGCTGTTAAAACAAGACAAAACCAAAAGACCTGAATAAGCTATACTGCTTTGGAATAGCGGAAACAGGAAGGATTTTCCTGTAAAATACAAAAAGAATACATCGCTGATATTTCAAACTGTTGCGGCCTTGTTAGGGCCAGAAATAAAGACACAACAGAGCAATTGAGTTAAAAAAATATATTAACAGAAACAGTAATAGAAACATATACAAATGAGAGTGTTACAGCAAGAATGTTCGGTTCGGCTGTCAGAGCTGACTGCTGGAAACTTCCCTCTCCAAAAGGCAGTACCTGCTCCTATTTATAGCTGAGAGAGTCCATGCATGCATGGCTAAATTACCATAACACAAACCCTATACCAAAGTAACAAAAATATACATTACAGTTAAGGCACTAACTTAAAACAGAAAAATTCAATGAATTCCAAACAAACATAAAAACAGGAAAGCAAGACTTAGAATCAGTGAAACAATAAAAACACTTTCTCCATTAATGAGAATAAACAGCTGATCAGGAAACATTATACGATACTAAATATTACTAAACTATACTATACAGGTTTTATGAGTACTGTCTTCATTTTGTCTGTTTGTAATATTTTTACCAATATGTTCTCTCACCTTCCTCAGGTGTATGATGAACGAGTTTCTTTTATCCTTTATTCTAGTTGCAAATTGAAATGCTTCTCTTTCTCTTAAACTGTAATATAAAGAGGGAAGCAAAGTTAAAAAAAAATTGAAAAAGAAAATTAGAAAAAATGTATACAATACACATATGTGCGTAAGACATGAAACCAAACATTAAAAAACAACAAAGATAAAGAGACAGAGTAAAAAATATCTGCAATGATCAAAATCTTACAACTCAGTTCAGACAACAATAATTTGTAAAATAAATTTAGTTATTAACAACATATTCTTGATGAATATTTTAAGCTTTGAACTGACAAACTTTTGGAGAAAGCAAGTGAAGTGGAAATTTGCAATATAGTTTAAGATAGATTAATTGTTTTTCCTGTAGGACATTACATGTAATTTCTATAAAAAATAGTTTGAGAAGAATATTTATTAAGCTGTTAATATAAATCATGTTTGCCAATAGTAATGTTACTGATTATGAAGAAACATCATTTTGTAGAATGCTGTTCAGAGCACTGACTTGAAAGATGTCGCCTTTTAGCTGCTACAAAAAATATTATTTTTCTTGTACAGAACATAACTTGTCCATTGAATGAAATATATTTTAGGAAAAATTAAAAGGTGTAATTTTCCACCATACCTAAAAGCTACAGAGTATTTTTCTCTTCCAGTGAAAATCTACAATGCCACTGAAAATTATCCTTATACACTCCAACTCTTAATTTAATAATCTTTGATGACATCAGACATTATCATATAAACTCCGGATTTTAAGTTAATAATATTTGACGACATCAGACATTTTCATATTCTGCCTACATTTTAAGATAATAATGTTTGATGACATTGGATATTATCATACATTCTCCAGCTTTTAAGATAATAATGTTTGATGACATTGGACATTGTCATATGTTCTCCAGCTTTTAAGTTACAAATGTTTGATGGCATTGAACATTATCATATGTTCTCTAATTTTTAAGTTAATAATGTTTGATGACATCCGTTATTAACATACGTTCTCCAGTTTTACCTTAATAATGTTTGATGACATTGAACATTATATGTTCTCCACCATTTAAGATAATAAATTTTTCATGATATTGAATATTATATTTTAGAATTTTTAAGTTCTTGATGACATTAGACATTATCATACATTCTCTAGCTTTTAAGTTAATGTTTGATTACATTGAATATTATCATATGTTCTCCAGTTTTTGAGATTATAATGTTTGATGACATTGGAAAAACCAGTACGTTCTCGACCTTTTATGACAATAATGTTCAATAACATTGAATACTATCACAGGTTCTCCAGTTTTTGTGATAATATTTGATGACATTTGACATTATCATACATTCTTTAGTTACTAATGTTTGATGACAACTGTTGTTATCATATGTTCTCCACCTTTTATGATAATAATTTTTGATGACATTATATATTATAATTCACTCTCTAGTTTTTATCTTAATAAAGTATGATGACACTGAACATTATCATATGTTCTCTAACTTTCAATCAAATAATGTTTGATGTCATAGACTTTATCATACATTTTCTAGCTTTGAAGTCAAATAACTTAATCATATTTGATTACATTAGACATAATATTATGTGATGCATTTTTTAAGTTAATAATGTTTGATGATATCGAACATTGTCATAGCTTCTCAGGCCTTTAAGATAATAATGTTTGACTATATTGAACATTATCATATGTTCTCTAGTTTTTAAGATATTAATGTTCAATGACATCTGGTATTAATATGTTCTCCTGCTTCTACCTTAATAATGTTTGATGACATTGAACATTCTCCAACTTTTAAGATAATAGCTTTAGGTGATATTGGATATTATAATAGATTTTACAGCTTTTAAGTACATAACATTTTATTACACTGGACATTATCATATATTCTTTATCATTTAAGTTAATGTTCAATGACATTGAAGATTATCATATGTTCTCCAGCTTTTATGATAATAATCTTTAACAACATAGAGCATTATTATATGTTCTTTAGCATTTAAATCAATAATCTTCTCATACATTATTTAACATTTAACTTAATGTTTGATGACAACAGTTGTTATCATATCATCCCTAGTTTTAACCATAATAATGTTTGATGGCATTATACATTATCATATGTTCTCCAGCATTTTAGAGAGTAATGTTTGCTGACATTAAACATTATTATAAATTTTCTTACTTTCATTTTGTTTGATGTTATTAGACATTATTATATGTTCCTCAGCCTTTAAGATAATATTGCTTCATGAGATTGAATATTATCATGTGCTTTTCTATCATAAATTAATTATGGCATTTGATATTTTATATATTCTTTTATTATCCAGAGTACATATACATAAGTACAAATATATCTACATATGTATATATATTATTCCATTTTTACCAATTGGTTTACATTCATATATATACATACATATATATATATATATATATATATATATATATATATATATATTTGAAATTCACTACATATATTTGTGTATGTGTATACATATGCAAATATACATATTTACACAATTATCTTTGTACATATATGTATATATTTATATACATATACAGTAAATATATATCTCTATTTCTCTCTCTCTCTCTCTCTCTCTCTCTCTCTCTCTCTCTCTCTCATATATGTACATGTGTGCATGTGTGTAAGCTTTCATAATTATATATTTTTTTAATTCTACAATATTTCATCCTCCCAATCATAACAAAACTCAGTTTTTGTCAAAATGAAATGTTTATATTTTCCATTTCCAATCTCATTCAAAGACAATTTTTGTCTGAGAAAATCACTTTCATATGAATATAAACAAGTATTGTATTTTATGAAGAACACCCAAATGATAATTGGATTTAAATACACCCAACAAGTAGCCAATAAGTTGAAATGGTGGCATTAAGTTTAGATGATACAAATTTTGACTCACTCTACAAGTTGTTTTATGTTGGTTAGATTAAGTTTTTTTGTTTGTAACTCACTAAACAGAGAGGTCTTACTAACAAAAAACATAAGAAATTTCCATTAAAAATACTTTAAAGACAAAAGTCTATGTTTTTGAGTGTGTGTGTATATATGCACTCATCAATATTTTGGGAGCATATCTTTTTTTATACATGCTTCATTAATCTAACACCATTTCTTTACTAAGATAATTTTTTAACTTTATTGAACTAATGTTTCCTTTGATGATGATGATGATATTTACTTATTGAGTGTAAAACTCAACAAGTAGTAACTGATGGCTTACACTGAAGATCAAGTGACAGCAAGATTCATCAATACTCCAGCAGTTTTCTTAGTATATGTTTTCAGAAAAGCAGTCTTTACTATTTTTCCGATGTTGTTGTTGTTATTGGTGGTGGTGGTGGTGGTGGTGGTGGTGTTGATAGTGGTGTTTGTTATTTTTTCACTTTTGCAACATTATCAGCAGAAACAATTGAAATGAGTTGAAGAATTAGGAATTAAGCATTCCAACAAAAAGGTCTTATACCTGTTTCATCGACACACACACACACACACACACACACACACATCTACTTAAAAGGAAGTGAGATAAAACATTTCTAAGATGTCTCTGGATTTTTTCATCTATCAGAAAATTGTTCAATATTTTGGTTACAAATGAATTTCAGATCAAACCAGTAAATTCAAAGGGTTCATCCTTCAAACCATTTTCTTACAAGAGAAAGTATCACATTTATACAGACTAAAAATCACCTTAATCAGCAAAGCAAATAAAAATCACCTTAATCAACAAAGCAGATAAAAATCACCTTAGTCACCTAAGCAGATACAATCACCTTAACCAGCAAAGCAGATAAAATCACCTTAATCAGCAAAGCAAATAAAAATCACCTTAATCAGCAAAGCAGATAAAAATCATCTTAATCAGCAAAGCAGATAATAATCACCTTAATTAAAAACAGATAAAAAATGAAGGCACCTTTGATATTTTCTGGCCTAGCTTGATTAAAACGGTGACAATAAAATAAAAATATAAAGATTGCTAAAACTGATACACTGCATTACACTTATTCACACTTTACACTTAGTCAAACTTTACACTTATTCACACTTTACATTTAGTCACACTTTACATTTAGTCACAGTTTACACATAAAAGTTAAACTTTATACTTCCAAACTTTCACTAAACTGACTCTTTTATTATTTTAGGAAAACATATCCATAAGATTTTAGTTATCTGAGAAAGATTCAACTGAAAGGCTTGCAAGCATTAATACAAAGGCCAATTGATAAGAACCGTCTCATTGTGTCTTTCATAATGCCAATAAAAACATGACTAAACATGTATACAATCGTATATAAAGTCCTGTACAGACAAGCTTAGTATCAGTTGTTTGTGGCACAGCATTAAGTAATCACTAGTACACTATATTAGAAGTATGTAGAAAGAATGAATTTCTGCCAAAGAGATTGACAATTAATTCAGTAAAGTATTATAAAAGCTTTTGAGCATTCAGGTAATATATTCACAGAGTAAAACCTGAAAGAACTTATTTTATTTGCTCACAATGGAAGGTTACATTGCAGTCAACAGTGTTTAGCCAGTGAAAAGCTGAGAATTCACAACTGTTGTATACCTTCCCCATTACTGCTTCGATTTAGTATCATCAGACATCTTGTTGTTCCTGAAATTGAAAGAAGGCATCAAAGGTCAGCATTTTTCATTAGATGCTGATATTGAAGTTACAGTACAAAGCTGGATCCCTACCCCACCTCAAAAAATTAATAGAATGTTTGGAAAAATATTTAGCAATAAATGGTGACTATAATGAAAAATAAACTTGTAGTTATGAAGAGAAATAAATTTACTTTGTTTTCATGCTAGTTTCATAATTATATTTTGTTTAAAACTTGTTTTATAGAATTCAAGACATTACTTTCAAGCTAATCTCAAATATGTAAGCCACTCTAGATTATAAAATAAATAGAGAAGCAATTTAAACATTTTTACAAAAGTCAATATTTTTTATCCTCTCCACATTTGATACTTGAAAAACTTTCTGGCTAGCATGGAATTTCATTGGAAAATCTTCAATTAGGATGTCACATATGTAACAGGAAATCCAAAACAGAGCTTTTGCTGGATTTGAACACTGACTGCTGGCTCCGCAGTCAGTCTTTTTATTTAATAAAAGGAACACATTTTATTTCTGTGTCTGATTCATAAAATGCCATGGACAGCACGTAGTAGACAAGACTGCAAACAAAGCCTGTTTTACACAAACCTGTTGATTATGAGTTTTTTGCTTTTTCGTCTTCTATTCTGATTTTTTTTCTTTCTGCTTTTTTTTCTTTTTCATTTTCTTTATCTTTCTTTTCAACTTTCCCTCCCTCTTTTTACCTCTCACCACCTTTTCTTTCTCATTTCTGGCCCATTTACCTCCTCTATTTTGGCTTATTTTCCTCTTTCTCATTTTACCTCTCCTCCCCCTCCCTCATTTTACCTCTTTTCCCCCATCTTTCATTTTACCTCTTTTCCCCTTCTCTCATTTTACCTCTCCTCCCCCTCCCTCATTTTACCTTTCCCCCCTCCCACATTTTACCTCTTTTCCCCTTTACTCATTTTCCCTCGTTTCCCCTCTCTCATTTTCCCTCGTTTCCCCTCCTTCATTTTACCTCTTTCCCCCTCCCCTCCCACATTTTACCTCTTTTCCCCTTCTCTCATTTTACCTCTCCCCCTCTCTCATTTATCTCTCCTCCCCTCCCTCATTTTACCTCTTTTCCCCTTCTCTCATTTTACCTCTCCTCCTCCCCCTCCCTCATTATACCTCTTTTCCCCTCCCTCATTTTACCTCTTCTCCTCCTCCCTCATTTTAACTCTCCTCCCCTCCTCCCTCCTCCCTCATTTTACCTCTTTTCCTTCTCTCATTTTACCTCATTCCCCCCTCTCTCATTTTACCTCTCCTCCCCCTCCCTCATTTTACCTCTCCTCCCCTCCCTCATTTTACCTCTTTTCCCCCTCCCTCATTTTACCTCTTCTTCCTCATTGCAAAAACAAAGAAGGGCACAAAACGTAACATTTTATCATCACAATTTATTTTTTCCTGACTGTGATAATTCATAAAAATATTTTTTTCTTAGAATTAAATTTTCTTATGTACTTTAATTCTGGATAGAGGCAAAGTACCTTGATGAGAAAGTGTGCAGACATGAAACTATCTGGTTTTTTTATAAATTAACAGATTGAAAATATCAAAAAGAACACCAGATTATATATCTTACTGTTCTTTCTTTTTATTTATATATACATTATATATATATATATATATATATATATATATATATATATATATATATATATATATACACACACACACACACACACACACACACACATACACACACACACACACACACACACACACACACACACACATGGAAGGGTGCTGAAAAGTCATTGACTGACATATTTCTGAAAATCGTTATTTTAATGAGCAAACTTCAGAATACTGTGTTTGGGATCTTGGTTATGTCAATAACTTCAGTGCCTCATCATCTATATATATATATATATATATAATATTATATGTGCAATTGTGAGAATGTTTCCATATGTACCTATGATTTTACATTTGTATTTTCATATATATGTACTTATATATATGTGTGTGTGTGTGAAGAATAATTTTTCCTAATTTATAAAATTCCCCGTTTTAATTTCTTCTCCAATTTTTTATTAATATTTTGTTGTTTGTTTTTGTCACTTTACTTTAATGTTCCTTTTCATTTTTTAAAGATTTTTCCAAAAACATTTTTCCCTTTTGTAAACAAGCAAGTTTTATTTTAAACTCAGCAAGCAGATTTACACTTCCCCCTCCCATCACCACACAACACACATTACTACGACATATTAATGTAGATAAGTTTTTCTGCAATACAACATCAACATGTGTCATGCATTCATATATACAAAGAAAGTTTCATTTACATCAGTAATGTCTGGCAATATTACTGAAAAATGAAACTATAGCAAAAGACTCCTTTTTTTATCATCATTTTGGAACTACAGATAAAAAGAAAGATGAATTCTTTTCTGGATTCTTAAGGTATTACGGAGTTAAATAACATGGAATAAAATTGATTTTTCAAAGATCCAGGCGACACTGCCCTTCAAGAAAATAATGAACAACACTCATCTCTTGTTCAAAAGTATGATATTCTTAAGACATCCTGACTGATGTAAGATGCCAATCAGAAATCAAAGTAGTTATAGTGGAAGTGGTAGTAGAAACAAAATGGCTGCTGTAATAAGAAAATGTCACAACAGTTCAGGTAAAGGGTTTCACATTGGAAAATGAAGTCATTTTGATTCTTTTCATAAAATTTCACTTGATTTCAAAGTCAGACTTACAAAGGAAGAATTTTGGATTAAACATCTGCAACAATTTGAAAAAAGCCACTGAACCAATCAAGAGTACTGAATGATATATATATATATATATATATATATATATATATATATATATATATATATATATATTATGTGCATGTATGTGTGTTTATGTATGTGTGTGATGTGCATGTGTGTATGCTTTCTTTCCTTTCTAAGAACCTCCAGAAATAAAGTTTGCAAAATTTTGTGTTTAAAAATGTTTATGAAAAAAGATGATAAAGAAATGATTTTTTCAAAAGCAAATGAACAATGAAGGAAAAACTCAAAAATTAAAAAAAAAAATGTTGTGATTTTCAATTTTGAAAAAAAGCAAAAAGAAAAAAAAATCACACAGTTTAAGAAACTCTTGGCAGCCATTTTTTATTGGTTGTTGGCAGACATTTTAGATAATTTGGATTTGGTGTGCAAAGTTTGCAAGGGAAAAATACATTTCAATTCATCAACATGGTATTTTTTCTGTCAAAACAAAACAAAAACTATTTCATAATTTTAAAATTTGGATGAATTGAATCATTTTTCAAATACTAAGTTTGTTGGATTATAAAAAGAAAGAGGTTGCTTTTTTGTTTGTTTTTTTTTTTAAACAAAGAAGACAACATGATAAAACCACAAAAACTGTTATTATTCCCAACTTCCAAATATGGAGACTGTTCAAATAGTATCGTATTGAAAAGTGGTATTTGTTTTTATAACGAAGAAAAAAATTTGAAGCTCTTTGATATCATAAAGATAAATATTAACTGACATCAAAAAAATATAATTCAAGTTAACAAGAATAATTATATTAAAACATTTTACTAAGACATTTGGTAGATTATAGGAATTGTTCTAGCCTCTTTAAATTCTAGTCTTGTATAGAATATTTCTATATGTCATTTTAAAACTAGTCAATTCTTTCTTTGGATATTTGAGCTAATTTCCCATGTTATCCTTAAATATTGTTTCTATACCAGATCATTTTATGATAACAATAACAAAAAATGTATGACAGTTATAAAAATTATTAAAAAAAGGCCTTTTCCCAATATGAGAGCATTTGAACATTGTTCCACGAAATTACTTTTATCAGAAAAACATTTTAAAAAAGACACTTATATATATATTACCCCAATAAAAATAGAGACAGTGTGGACTGAATGTACATATGTGCCTGTGTACATTTGCATGTCAGGTGTTTGAATGTCAGTGCATGAATTAATACATTTTCATGAATATGTATTTACATGTAGTGGGTGTCTCAGATGTCTTTGGCCAATAAGTTATTTTGATTAATTTTCCTCTTATTTAAGATATAAACTATCAGAAGTGACATTTTTTTCTCTAAAGTAGTGTGAAATTATTAATGAAATATTTAATTAAATTGTTATTGATTTAATTCTAATTTTAAAGTGTTTGACAACAAGGGAGATAACTTTGTTCAACTGCAAGACGAGACAGTATCTCTTTGCTAAGTTAACAACATACAAATAAAAAATTACTGCAAATTACATTAATACAAAGAATTCAGGGCCACCCTCTATATAAACATACATACAATAAAGTGAAATTTTGAATAAATATGCATATATATGTCAGTCTGTGTATATATGCCAATATGTGTGTATATATGAACATATTTGTATATATGAACATATGGATGTTCACATTTATACATACATATGTATATACATATGTATGCATATAGATAAATATATTCTTTACATATTATGATCGTTATGAATGATATATATCTCTTTCCTTACCTATATTATTTTTATTTCAACATACATGTGTCTATTCAATAAACATTAAAAATGTATGCATAGACATATATATATACACACACATATATATATATATATATATATATATATATATATATATATATATATATATATATATACATAAATGTGAAGCAACAAATACATACATACATGCACACATAAATATATTTACATACACACAGACGTACACAGAGAGGTTTTTATGCATCCCTCAAGGATCTATTGCAACCAGCAACATCACACATTGTATATGATTACCAGAAAGTTTCACCATATTGTCCACTTGATAAACCTTATGCACTAAGATATTTAGTCATTTCTAATTCCAAATTATCAAAAATTAATAAGAGTTATGGAAAAAATGTGGTAAAAGGAACTCTATTCTAAACAAGGTCATTAATTTATTTTTAAAAATTTAACAAAATTTTAACAAATGTGAAATTCTTAGCCACAAATGTAATTAGTTTACAATCTTCTTCTTTCAACAAGAAATGTAAATATATATTGTGATGTTAGGCATGACTGCTTTTCAGATTTTTAGGTAAATAAGAGAATAAAAAAATAATTTCAAGAACTTATCAGTTTAAGTTAATGTATGACAAAAATGTATATATATACAACCATTTATGTATATATATATATATATATATATGTATATATATATATATATATATATATATATATATATATATATATATATATATATATATATATATATTAGGACATTTTTATGTTTATACATTCTTTTTATAGATACAAATATTTAAGTAAATGCTCTGTTTATAATAAACAGTATTAAACAACATTTACCGGCCTGAATGTCCAAGAAATTTTCATAGAAAATATTCATCCTCTGACAGGAATCGAACCTGTATCCTATACAGAACCGTCATTCGATTCCTGTTGGAGGACAAATATTTTCTGTGAAAATTTCTCGCACATTCTGGCCGGTAAATGTTGTTTAATACTGTTTATTATAAACAGAGCATTTACTTAAATATTTGTATCTATAAAAAGAATGTATAAACATAAAAATGTCTTAAAATAATTGTCAGACTTTGTCCATATATATATATATATATATATATATGAAGAGGGAAAGAGAGGGGGAGAGACAGAGAAAACAATAGAAACAAAGACAGAGAGAGATAGAAAAAGACAGATGGAAATAAAAAGACAGAAATAGAGATGGACAGAGAGAGACAGAGAAACAGAGAGACAGACAGAAACTAATAAAGAGTCACAGACAGACAGTGACACACAGTCCTGTGTGTGTGTGTGTGTGTGTGTGTGTGTGTGTGTGTGTAAGAATATATATATATGCTCTAGGCACCTACTCAAGTGTAATAGTTAACAAACTCATCTTGAGTTAGATCATTATGCATGTCCTAGATGTATGGCCTTGTGTCAAACTAATCTAAATTTAAATGACTTAATATATATGTGTGTGTGTGTGTGTGTGCTTCCTATTAATCAGTTTTGTATATTTTGTGTATTTGTGTAAAGACATACACTAAAATCTTTGCTAATATTACTGCATATTTGTGTAAAATATTTACTTACTCAGTATTTTTATCTGTATTACATACTGAGTATTAAATACTGAGTATTTGTGTAATATTACTAAGTATTCATGTAAAGACATACACTAAAATCCTTGCTAATATTACCTAGTATTTTAGCAGGTAAATGAAAAATAGATGACATCAGTTCTCTCTAAAAGCATGGAGCTCTACTTGTACAACATGAGATTGACAACAGAAAGAGCCTGAAAAGCGTTATGCACTTTACGTCTGATTCGATACGCAGATCAACTAAAATAAAGATAAATATATAACTAAGGATAGCAAGAGGTAAATATAAGTTGGTAGGTAATCAGGTTTATAAAAAAGAAACTTTTATGGCCTGGCCTGGGATTGAAATGGTTTCAGATTTCCCCGTAGTGTTGGGAGTTAGTGTTTGGATTTTAAAAAAATAAAAAAAAAAAAAAGTTTCAAATACTGATTTTCAAGGCAAGCAGGTAGGCTTTCCTCACTTGGGAAATTTTGTCACAACACAATCTTTTTCCTCCTCCTCCTCCTCCCCCCAATTTGGCCCTGTGCCATACAAAGCTGAGTTTAGTCAATATCAAGAAAGGAAAATGCTATAAGTGTGTGTATGTTGATTTTCTCTCGCACAAATCAATGAAGCCTCAATAAAGACTCTTGCTCATCTTTGTGGATGGGTCAAGGGATGGGTCCCTCCGTTAAATGCTAGCAGGTCTGGTCAAGACTGTGACCAGGCTGACAACTGTCCTTCATGAACTCTGGTCATTGATAAAGAAATACACACACACACACACACACACACACACACACACACACACACACACACACACACTATCATCAAAACAATACATTTAAGATATTTCAAAATAGTAATACAACAACAACAGCAAAAAAAAAACAGAAAGAAAATCACTTTTGGTCTAAATACGAAATTTCTTTAAAAATGTCAGCTGGAGATATGTTAGGCACATATACATATAAATATGGAAGCTGTTCACATATGCATACATTTGCACATCTGTTTACATATTCAAAGAAAACATACATGTGTTAATGTATGCAAGTGTGAATATATATTGTTATATGTATATATTTATATGTACAAAGGGGTGCAATATTGTATATGGGTATAAATATGTCCATATTACTTGACATGTTTGTGTAAATGTTGGGATCCATTAATGTCAATGGATTCAATCCCGTTGCTATGCTTGTGTGTTTGAATAATGGCAAGCATTTTAGTTTATGGATTAGTTTTAGTAACATCCATATTTCCACATTTAAATTCAATTTTTGATTAAAATTTCCTTGTCTGTTCTTTTTATTTATTTTTTTTAATTTGTTTATTTGGAAAAACAAATAAGGTTGGAAAGATTAAGCCGAAACCAAATGAGGAAGTATGTGTGTGTGTGCGCGCATGTGCGAGAGTGAGTGTGTGTGTGTGTGTGTGTGTGTGTGTGTGTGTGTGTGTGTGTGTGTGAGTGAGTGTGTGTGTGTGAGAGTGAGTGTGTGTGTGTGCGTGTGTGTGTGCGCATGTGTGAGAGAGTGGTGGTGGTGGTGGTGGTGGTGGTGGTGTGGTGACTGAATGAGTGAGTGAGTGTGTGTGTGTGTACGTACAGAAATGTAAAAGATTAAAGACACATTTTTTTTACTTTTGTGTAGAGAAAATTTAGATTAAGTGAATGAATAAAATTGCTAAATTAACAACCAGTTGCATAAAAGCCGAGTCACAACCCCAAAATTTGATTATGATTAATTAATCATTTTGTGTTGTTATTGTAATTAAGAGAAGAATCTACCGTTGCAATGGTGCACATGGTAAGATTGCCATTCATTACTTCAAAAGAAACTGAAACACACACACACACACACATACATACATGCATGCACACACCTGGCTATGTAAATAGACAAATATTTTCTTATGCAATGAAAGATGAAAGTTAAATCTCCCTAAATTCTTGGAACCCATTCTAACATGCTGTAAAACAAACAAAACAAATACAAATTTTGGCTTTTGTGCACATGTGTGATGCATTGTGTGCGTATGTTTGCATGTGTATGTGTGCATATACAACCCACCCATTTCAATAAGAAATGTAGACTAAGTTTGAATCACATAAAATGTATTTGTATACCACTTGTTCACAAGACAACAACCAAGAAATAATTTTGAAGTACACCATACGAGTGTTTCCATTAAAAATATTTTTTCATCTTCTTGTTATAATTAGGCAAAGATCTTTTTCAAAATTTGTAGTTTTGATTTTAAAACAAAATGTGGTTCCAATATGAATGTGTGATTGTTTTTGTTTTCTTGTCTGCAAAGAAAATATCAAAATTTCTTTTGGCTACTAACAAATTAGTTACCCTGTTTTGCCTTTTCCTTGCATTCATTTTGCTAATATAAAAAGCGATAGAAAGATCAAAAAAAATATTTTAAAGTAAAAATTATTGCATTTAAACTGGTTTAAAACAATAAAGATCACTTTAAAAAAGCTAAAAACAATTATTAGGAAGTGAAGTCTGCTTACAGGTGTATGATAGCATTATAGTCGTTTGCATCACTTTGCATAGCATTTAAAATTGTTTTGTTGAGGCAAAATTAGAATCACAAAAATACTTGAAATTTTTCAGTCATTTTAAATAAGTGAACTTGAATATTTTAAAATAAACGTCTAGGTTTCATTTTAACGTTTCATTTTTGAAAATTAAAATGAACTTTCAAAAACTTGTTTGCTAATTTATACCTTTCTTTTCTGTGATTGTGTTGGATTCATCCAAATTTTTATTGTAGAATCATCTCCCTTAGCTGTAGAATTACCTCCCCTTTATATAAATATAAAATAAAATAAATCGAAATTTCAATAAAAATAATCGAAATTTCTTTTTGCAAACACTAATTCTTGCGATAATAAGATGTCGATATTCCCTAAAATGAGATAATTTTTTTTTTAATTTTAAAGAATCTCCTCTCTTAAAAAAAAACTCAAAAAAAAAACAAACGACTCTACTTTGGTATACTTCACATAAGTTTTGGTAATTTTTATTTGTGGCTATGTAAGACTGCGGGAATTACAATAGACAGAAAATACTACTTAGATTTACAGCAAAATTTGGAATAATAATAAAATATAAAAAATTGAAGTTGCATTCAGAGTGCAAGGAATAAAAGACTTTAGATAAAGAAGTGAAGATTAATTTCAAAAGCAATTAAAACATTTAATGTAAAGGTGTTTGGAGTATATTAGATCAAAACAGTTTCTCTCCTGTTAAAATTTTTCATTCTGAATTTAAAGCCCAGTATTAGCAATATTCTTAATAAATGCAATTATGTATTTTCCTATATATTCTAGAGATTCTAAAATCTGAGCAAGAATAGAAATACTGACTTTTGTCAGATAGTCTAAAAGTTGCATGGATTCTCCAGTTACACAGTATGCATCAATCTCCAGAAGCAGTTGACAACATAAATCCAGTCTCAAAAACATACTGATTTTTACACAGAGTACAGAAAGTTACCCATTCAGTATTGCATGGGCATAAGGTTGCTTAACTTTTGTCAATCTTGAAACAATCATATTGAATGAGTGTATCTGAATTTGAATGAAGAAAAAATAGTTATTTTCCAAATTGTCTTTTTTTGTTGTTTTTTTTTTTAATATTTTGAGCATATATTTTTATTAATTAGTTTTTTTTTATTTATTTACTTATCAACTTATACAAGAAAAACAAGAAACTAACAAAAAACAAACATTACATGTATTCAAAAAGAAATGATGTCAAATGTTAGTCAAATCGATGTGGGCTCATGGGAGAGTGCCTGTATGTTGCAGTTGGACAAAATTTACTGTTTTTCTTTTTGTTGTTGTTGTTGTTGTTGTTGTTAATATGTTAATGACAAATGAAAAAATATTAAAAAAAAACAAAAAAAAAACATTCTTATAAAATCTCCAGCAAAGACAATGATTGTAAAAATATTTACTTTATCATCTTTATTAATTAAAGATCAGAAGATTTAAATGTTTTGGGGGAGGAGAAAACTATATAAATGTAAGAAAAGGAATATATATATATATATATATATATATATATATATATATATATATATATACAGGTGGAAATGAGAGGTAAAAATCAGATTTTAAACTGTAAAAAAAATTTACAATTTTTTAAAATGTAAAAAGATATGGAAGCAAACATATTGAAAGAAAAAATATTCATATATATATGTATGCATATATATATATATATCATATATATATATATATATATATATATATATATATATATATATATATATATATATATTATATATATGAGTTAAAATGAATAAATGAACACAGAAATATGAACAGACATTTAAAAAACTGAAATGAATATATATATATATATATATATATATATATATAATTAAAAGAAAAAGTTTTTGAAAATGATAAAAATGTAAAGCAGAAATTTATCAACCAATGTCTATATTCCTGTAAGCTCTGTATTATATTAATAATGATGAATAATGACAAGTATTTTTTATTTTGGTGGAAAAAAAAGTGCATGCAAAAAAAAAATATATATATATAATGATGATGATGATAAAATAAATCAAATTCTTTATTATCTTCCTCCCCTCTCACCTCCCCATGATACTTTTTTCTTGTTGATCTCTAAACTCCAAGCTCTTTCATCCTCCCACTTTTTTAAAGCAAACTTCCTCCTACTCTTTGCTTGTTGTCTTTGAAGTCTACTTCCACTACTACTCCTGTGATCTTTAGCTTCCTTCTCCTCCTCCTCTCTTTCTGATCCCTTGCCTCCCTCTCATTTGCTGCTGCTGCTGCCATTAGTAGTTACCATGACAATAAATTCCCTCCCTTGTCACTCATCAGTGAGAATCCAGAATGGCTGCCATATTTGTTTCGTTTTTTTTTATTTTTTTGATGGGTTGGGAGAGACACAACAAGATGATAGTCGATATTTATAAATTGATCGATTGATTGAATCAATAAATAAATAAAAAAGCACAAAAAAAAACGTCAATGACATATGAAGAAAGGAAAAGAGGAGAGAGAACAAAACCAAAAGAAAGAAAAAAAGGAAAGGCTACATTTCCCAACCAGCATACACACATTTTGCATACACATTTTACATTCAATAATATTATTTTACAAGGTCGTCAAATTTCTGCTTTAATTTTAATAAAATTGTTTTGGTTTATCTGGTAACCAACACCTAAACTAGTCAGTTATATTAATTATGCAAATAATAATAGTAATACTAGTGTGTTGTAATTATATTGCTTCTCTATTGCAACTAGAATCAGTAAATGTACTAATATTGTTCTTTTACTATTTATACACTTATTTCACATTGGATATTTCATTAATGCAGTAATATTTGTAAGTTTTCTCATTTAACTTAATTAGTATTAATAATGGAATTCTTAAAAATTGATTATTACTTTTTGCCATGACTGATTAGAAACTAGTTTGACCAGTAAAAATATCATTGCAGTTTATAATAACATTCAGATTTCACTGATTATGCTCTTTAATAACAGCAGCATTAACAGTAAATTGAATTGTAATGGTAGTTTTACTCATTGAATTATTACAACTAACAGTGTAGATATTACAACTACTATTTTGTAATATTATGAGATCTACAGATATTCTATTTATGTCTTGCTAAACTTATCACTAGTAGTATTGTTACTATGTTAATATGCAAAAATTAATGACAATCTATTTTTCTGAATTGCTGAAATGGGATTACCATGGGATAATCCCATTAGAAGTTAAAAGTTCTTAGTGAAAATTAGTTAAAATTCTTTCTAGGCAATTCTTTTTTTAAAAAAATAAAGAGATATTTTAGATTAATCGTAATTTCCAAGCTTTAAACAGGGATAGTTATCAATATTTAATTTAGGTTCTTGTATAGTAAAGTTTCAGGGCTGACACAGAAAATGAATAGTGATCACTTATATCAGACACTGAGACAAATTCCTCGAACCAAGACAGTATTTCTCTCCATCTTTGTTTTTTGTTTCTAATATTTTTCCCCATACAATACAAACATCATAAATTATAAAACACACACAGAAAAACAAAAGGAAGGGAAATTAATTTTTTAAACTTAAAATTTACGGATCTCATTCATTTTTATGAGAAAGAAGTAAATAAAAATGACATAACGTAAAAATATTTTTCCAGTCACTGTTAAGATCATTTAATTATTCCATGATTAGAAGAGAAAGAATCTAATGAAAATCTGGAATCAGTTTTGTTTTTTTTAATTTTGGTTATCTCCCTTGATTTTCAGAATTTGATCCTTTTAAAGAAAGTCCATCAAAAAAGAAAATTATTTACTACACTTGAGGAAGAACAACATGTAACATTTCTTATAAGTAGGCATTTTTTTTTAACAAAGCATTCCAAAAAAAATGTTTCATTTTTATCATAAATCTTTTTTCATGTTTCACTTGTGAAGACATTTATTTTTTATTTACATCAAACTTATTTTGGATCTTCAATTTATTGTTTCATTTACAACACCAATATTTTTTGTAATTGTTTCAAGATCAAAAAACAAATATAAAAAACACACATGGTTTCACTAACATAAGTAGAAAATTATTTTTAAAATAAACAATACAAGCCCATTTTCTCTATTCCCCACCCCTGCCAACTATACAACTTGCAAGCAGATGATTGTGTAAGGGAGTTTTGTCTTTTCCTTTCTCAACCGAGAGAGATGAAGTTTTAATCTAATGCTAGAGAATTGTAAACTTCATTTAGTGGTTTTTTTCTTTGTCTCTGTGTTTTTTTTTAATTTCTGTTTTTTGGGCTTGAAAAAGAAAATGTTTTTGAAAAAATGTGAAATCCTTATAATTTTATGAAGCAAAAAAAAATTAATATATTTCATTATTTTCCCCAATGAAAATAAAAATAAAACAAAATTGTAAAATATAACATTATAAATTTTTAATAAATTCTAATTTCTGTTTTTGGAGAATAAAAAAAAGAAGAAATTTATTGAATGCCACAAAAGTAGGCAATGAAAACAAGTCTTTACATTTGAAAAATTCTTTGACAAGCAAAATGGCTATTATAAATGCTATTCACAAGAAAAGTCTGAAAAATTATAAAAAAGTCAGTTTTTTTTCTTTCTTTAGCCAAAAGGTAACATTGCTTCCTTTTACCCTCTTAATATGCCGTCAGTCTATTTAAGGACCACTGTGTGATGCGTACCAGTGGAGGGTTCCTACTTATTAGAGAATTTTTTTCTTATATAACAAACAATACAGACTGAACATGAAACACAAGAAAATATGTTAATACATTAAACAGACATTGTTAATATATATATATATATATATATATATATATATATATATATATATGGAAATATATATATATTTTAAGACATTTTTATGTTTAGACATTCATTTTATAGATACAAATATTTAAGTAAATGCTCTGTTTATAATAAACAGTATTAATAACATTTACCCACCTGAATGTTCGAGAAATTTTCATAGAAAATATTCATCCTCCAACAGGAATCGAACCTGTATCCTATACGGAACCGTCATATAGTCTGACGTGCCTTAACCGATTGAGCCACAAAGGATCATTCGATTAGCAAGGTCGATTTTACTACTTTTAAACTTCAATCTTCCATGAATCTCTCATGTACATTCATACATTATGAAATGGGCAAAGTCAATTGGTTAAGGCACGTCAAGCTATATGACAGATACAAGTTCGATTCCTGTCAGAGGACGAATATTTCCTATGAAAATTTCTTGGACATTCAGGCAGGTAAATGTCATTAATACTGTTTATTATAAACAGAGCATTTACTTAAATATTTGTATCTATAAAAAGAATGTATAAACATAAAAATGTCTTAGAATAATTGTCGGACTTTGTCCATTTCATAATATATATATATATATATATATAGTTGTCTGTGTGTGCCCGTGTGTGTGTGTGTATGTGTGTGTGTGTGTGTGTGTGTGTGTGTGTAATTATTACTCACAGCAGGGGGCATTGATATCTTTTGGGGACTGTAATGGTATCTTGTACAGGGTCACAAATTTGGAAGGGCAATAAAGTAAAATATAAGTGCTACAATTCTAGTCAGAGAAAAAAAAGTGACTCAACTTGCTGTTTCCAAAAAAGAAAAAAAACAGTTTGGCCCCGTATATATATATATATATATATATATATATATATATATTGGTGATTAAACTTTCAGACATTTTGTAATACAAGTAAAAAAAGCTAAATTTTGTTTTGATTTATGGCTTGAAAACTTATGGACCCTTATTAGTCCAAGTTGTTCCTGTTCATTGCCAGCCATATTACTTCCTTTTATCCCAAAGAAAAATTCTCTTTTTATCTGAAAAACTTTCAAAAATAATTAAGAAAAATGCAAAAAAAAATGCAGTAATGGCACCAGCAAAAACACGTCCGTCCGTGATTCGCTGTTTGGTGACACCATGACCCTTAGTTCACCAATGGTTCCCTTGTTAGTGCCAGCCGTTCTTCTAGCCAGCCGCAACAACATAAAAACACCCCTACACCCAAATTATGATTAACAAAATCCTTCATCTGGGTCATTTTCCAATAAGTAGCCACTGGGGATTCTTCTGCACAAAAATCACTCAGTGGCAAACCATGAAGATGTATCATTGTGCATGAAAAGGTTGCAGATATGAATCACCAATAATGTTTTATCTTTGTGACTTGTAAACAGCACAGCCTTTTTTTAGCAAATATACTCTTGCTGATTTTAAAATGAAAAAGAAGAATAACAAGAGGAAAAATTCAACTTTACAAAGACATACAATAGAATTCTTAAACAAAATCTGAATCTTAAAGGCTTATAATTTATAAAAAATCTTTTGTTAGTAAAACAATAATTCAGATTTAATTTCTGTTATTCCCTCCCATCCTACACACGCCTATTTTTTAACTTCTTTGAATCTCTAGAATGTTCCATTTTGAAATAATAATTCCAAGTACATTTTATTGTGATAAATGATTTTTTCTTGATTTTTGTTATGATAAATACAGAGTGGAGAAGACACTAATGGACATTTGAAATAATGAATTAAGATGATGACCAAGACATCAAGTCCTTTTTCAATTAGATTTCTTACACCATATATCGATTGTCCACTTGTATGATAATTTATTTTAACAGAGTTGAAAAGGATGCATCAAAATGTAACATTTCAAACCAGATTTTGTTTAAATTGACAAATTTTAGGGAAAAATGACTACTGTCAAATAAAGATTATTTAGTTTTGAAAGAATTTACCAAAATAAGTAAAATAACTGCATTTTTATAGAAAGATAATAAATAAGATGCAAATAAATTTCATTATTATTGACACTTCAATGAAAATATATGTAATGTTTTGCTTTTCTATTGGAAATTAATATATATATATATATATATATATATATATTACTTTGAATATAAAAATAAATTTGACACTTTTTTGATTATAAATAAAGTTATAAGAAATGCATTACAATATCCCACCACCATACATACACAGAAATCTACAAAACTTCTTTCGAATCTCAAGAATTGGGAAGGCAAGAGGCTGTAGGAGCTGATACTTTTCACATTTGATAAGCATTATGGTACGCTGATGATGTGGAAACATAGAAACATATATATATATATATACATATATATATGTTAAAAAACAAAAAAATCTTTAATTCATTGTCACTCAAGCAGGCTGTGTCCTTTTCTCTTTTTCTTTCTTTCCTTCTTGGCTACCCTCTTTTCTTTAACTAAAAGCCTTCCTCTTTCTAAACTTTTGGGTTTTCCTACCCCCCCTCCCACTTCCCATATCCTCCTACTTCCCTTCAAACCACCACAACTATCCTCTTATGCCTCCTCCTCCTTGTGTTGCATCCGGGTTTTCTTTTGTGAACTTACTTTTTCTCTATTCCTTTACTTCTTCTTCTTCTTCTTCTTCTTCTCAACAATCTCCTTACCACTTTCTTATTTCAACTCTGGATATCTTTAATGTTGGTGAACAATTTTATTATTATGTAATAATCCCCTTCTAGACCACCATGACTTTCACCACCACTACTACTATGACCACCACACTCTTATCTCTTCCTCCTCCTCCTCCTCCTCCTGTTCCTGCCCCCCCCCCTCCTCCCAATCTGGAAAATGTAAAACAATATCATAGCCTCATTTTAATACACTGTGTCCCTTTTTTGGAATAATTGTGTCCTGCTTCCAAATAGACGCACTGATTTCTAAATAAAAATTCACTAATTCTTTCCAACAAAAAAAAAAAAAAAATGACTTTCTTGTTTATTTGTTTAAAATGTCTATTTTCTAGGATTCTTACTTTTCAGCCCATTCTTCTCATTTTTGCTGGTGGATATCAGAAATTTTACAAATCTACAAATGCAGTAAATGGATGCTAATAACTTGTGATCTACTTAAAACACAAAGGTCATTGACTTCTCTTAGACACAACTCCATAAAAGTCACTCCATTTTCTTTGGAGCTGAAAATTTTGCCACAAACTCGAAATTGTTTTCATTTCTCAAAATATTGAATGATTTTTTTTCTTTTAATTTTCTCATTGTTGTTATTGGTTTTGTCACACAATATTTGTCTATTCATTCTCTTTTTGTATTGGGTGAACTTTAGTCTTCTTCAAAGTGTGCTGGAAATCTCTTTTGTTGAAGTACCAATGAATATCCAAATAAAGACTAAGGCCACATTAAAAAAAAATAATCAATACAGAGTGAATTGGAACTGAAGCTTGACTTAGGTTGACTGGTAAAACCAAGTTTCATCACCTCAAATGGATAAACATATTTTGACATTTGCAACAAAAATCAAGTGCTCTTTTATTGATACACTGACTGCAACAAAACTGCTCAAAGTTGTAAAGAGAAACTTCACCTTAACATTGGTGACTTCCCCTTATAGGTTTAGCTCATGTTTTGATTCAAACTTATTTAAAAAGGGCTCTTTTTGAAGGATTCCAAGATAAAGGACATTGAATAAAAATAGCCCGGGCATGCCTGTAAACAAGGGAATTAAACTTGCAATATATATCATGCTGGAATCTCCCAAAACATTTCTTTTATTACAAACTTCAATAAAAACAAGATGTGCAGCAACTAGGCAACAACTGCAAGACACTTGTCGTATTACAGTTGGGGAAATCTTCTGAGTTGCTAAAGCAAATGAATAATCCTGATATTTTAGAAAAGAAACAACCATGGACTTCCTACTTGGAAATATCAGATGTATGTTTAGTTGCAACTCTGCCGTTTGAGAAATACAAAAGCTACTGACCTCAAAGAACAAACATTGACTAACATTTCAGACAACCTGCTAACCTATCACACTCAAATTGCCATTCCGTTCCTCTGAAATGAGCAGAGAGATTGAAACAGATAAAGAAACTATTTAACCAAATTGCTTATAAAGAAAAAGATACAGAATTTAGAATGAGAATGAACAGAAAATAGTTCTATCTCAATTTGGTCTCTGCCTGAATTTCTGGGATGCAGAGTTTTAATTATTTACACTATTTATATTTGAACTATTATCCTCATCTTTGTTGTTATCTCATTTTAGCGATTGTGCCCTCTGACTTTCAGCAGAGTGTATATCAATCTGGGTAACTCTTTATATATTTAATTTACAGAGATAAACTGTCCTTTTTCCACTGCTCATATCTAGGGATATCATCTAATTCTTATTTTTAGTACTGCTCTATTATTGCTCACCTGAATCTAAGTACACACTGTTCAGCCCAGGGATTGAACTCACAATTACTGTCACAAAATTGATGACCCAATGCTTTAATCCACTAGGCTATTGTCCTGTAGGACAATTCTCTGTCATGAAGTTGGAGCCTTAAACCTAACCTGTCTGCTGATTAGTGCTGCTGCTATTTCTGCTGCTGAAGACTTGCTATCAGTTGTCTTACTTTCTTTATTAGTGGCTCCCATATTGTATTTATTTCTATGCTAGGCCTACTAAGGAGATCCTCAAGGACTAGCATATGCACTAATTCTTTCAGATGTTTAACTCTTCAGTGTTCTTCCTCATCCAATATTTTCAATTCCCTCCACAGGGGCTGATGACTATCCCTTTCCCTCCATATATAATCAGCCATGCCCATTGAATCACCCCTAACTATAGCTTTACCAAGTTCTACCAGACTTACTTTAAGGGGGCAGTTTGTTTCACCTCTATATTCTTTGCCAGAACAGCAAAGAATTGAGTACACACAATACTTGATCTGTATGTGACTTCATTTGCTCTAGAAAAAGTTTATTCTGCCCTGAACAATAGTATGTTTGAATTTCATAATTGTGTTGTCATATACTGCTATGAAAACAGGAAACAACTTTGTGAAATTAACAGTAAGGATACAGCAATTGAGAGGCCTTGAAAAGGAATGCGGTGGGAAAGGAAGTAATATTAATAATGCAGTGTGCTTAAGGTTAATAACCAAAATCAATTTTAATGAGGATTTTAATAAATAAAGGAGCAGGAGTTTCTTTAACACATTCTTTCCCTGAACCTCATTTCCCTTGTTGTCACAACACTAGATCTTAATTAATTTTGGTACAAGCAACTTTGTTTTAACATTGTTTAATATATGAGGAAAGGATATCATAGGTAGTAATTATTATCCATGACCCACCAGTCTGTCATTCAGTACCAGACTCCATTTTACAACCCAAAGCCCCACATGAATGCATGATACAGCTCTGTGCATGTAAAAATAAAAAACAAACTCATCCACAAAAAAGAAAAAAAAAACAGTAGAAATTCCAAAAGAAAAAACAAATGGAAAAAAAATGAGGTTCTGGTGTTATATCATTTCATAAGCATTCAACCATAGCATCCCACTCCCAATAATCCTCATAAAAAAGAAATTGGAAAACAACACACCAGGGGTGTCGTGTGGGACTTGCAGACATACCACCATGAGAGGTGGGAACAGTAAGCACAAATGTGCCAGGCCTCAAAACCCAAGTGGTCTCAAGAAAAATATCTCAGAGATAAGTAATGAAGACTCCAAATGATAGAGAACTATTTATTGAAAATAACAGCTCGATTCTAGCTGTCACATATGACATGATCAATAAGTCTTTTGACTCAACAAGGTAAATAGGCAAGAGTGCTGTACTGTTGCACACAGATAGATAGATGCATCATTATTATTTGAATAATTTCAATTTGAATTATGTTCCATTAAATATTTAAAATATGTATAGATATCTAACTAGAACTTTAATTTTATGAAATGGTCCCATTTTGAGTTTTTGCTTTTGCATCAGACAATTCTCTCATTCATCAGTTGCAAGAAACTAATGGAGATGCCTGACCTTCCCACACAATAATTTACAACTGTATCTGCTAGTCCAAGGCTAGGCAACATTTGATGTTTGATGCCGAAAGAAAGGCGGACCTTAAAAAGTTTTGAGAATGTCAAGTATCATATTATTAGAATGACATGCATAAATATTTGTCACAAAAAATACAAATAAAGCCCTTAATAGAAAAATGATAAACACATCGCAACCCTACCAGACAGACACATTTACAGGCTGTCTTGTAAGACACGCTAAATCAAGTTTGTCCCAGAATCTCCTTTTCCAACCAGGGGGCCTCAAAAAGATCTGACAGCCAAACCTTGGAAATCCTCTCCCTGGTATTGCATTTGAGTCAATAATTTCTGTAATAATTTTATAAAGAATTTTTTCTGCATTATGTTTACACTTTTATACTGTTAAGTTTATATAATTAAAGATATTGAGTAGTGACCAGAAGTTATCTTTCAATTTCGATTGGTTTGTTATGTTGAGTAATGAATTTCAGTGAAACAATATATTACACCAAATTATAAGAAATAGGCTTTCACTAGGTTCAAAAAATATTGAACGATTTTTACAACAATGTCACGTGTATAAACACAATAGATCTTACTTATTATAAAACGCAGATTGTATGTGTGTGTGTGTGTGTGTGTCTGTATGTTTATATATTGGATTGGATTTCCTACATTTTTCAACCAATTTCAACAAAACTTCACAAGACTACATAAAATTACCTTGCGGTGGTTCTGACAGCACCAAAAATTGGAAAAACACAATTGTTTTTGCACAAAATCAATTTGAAAACACGATTAAGAGGCATTAATGAGAGGGGGACAACTCATATCGAGTTATACTTATTATAAAATCCAGGTTGTTTGTGTGTGCGTATGGGATCGGATTTCCTACATTTTTCAACCGATTTCAACAAAGCTTCACTTTTTTTTGGCAGGTAGTGTTTCTTATTGTCTTGCACACTTTTTTTCTTTATTTGCTTCAAAAATTCCATTTACAAGACAATTGTTTATAATAAAATTCTATTCAATCGGTAGACTCATAACAATTGAAAACAATGTTTTTGTTTGAGTTTGGGTTTGACCAATTCGTAAAAAAAAAAAACTAATTAAGACATGCGTGTCCATCAACCTTAAACAATAATCTTTGTCAATTTTATTTTTCAGTCTTTATGATGGTCAATACTTGATCTATCTCTTACTGTTGCAACGCCGGGCTCTACTGCTAGTAATATATAAATACGTGTGAGCCTTGGCGGCAAGAGGTAGGATAAATGAAACCCGATGGGCCTCAAGGAAATACCTTTAGGGGTTTAGGGGGAAGGGCTTCTTTACTAAAAGTAGAGAGCAAAATTACGAATCGGTATTTTATTGAAAAAATATTAAGACTAAAATCAGTTCCAAAACAGCTTAAAAGTGCATTTTTCGAAACTTTCATTCAAACAAAATGCACAATGAGTTCCTGTCTATATTTCTAAGATGAGGTATTATGTACACTATTTACATTATTTGGACTATTGCCCTCATCATTGTTGCCATATTACAACGTTTCAGCTATTGTACGCTCCAGCCTTCTTCAAGTGGTTGGAATATCGAACTGAACCCTTTATTTTACTCACTGGGGTAAACTGTTCTAGTTCCACATGCCATGTTTAATGGATGTCAGTTATCTCCTGTTAATTCCCCTCCACTTCCTTAACAAGGGTATTGAACTCACACTCTTTGGTTCTTGTCACTGGATCTAATCAACGCCTTTAACCACTGTGCCATGTCCTTGAGGACATTTATGTATGAATTTCTGGGTATTAAAGACCTGTCTTCAGCACTCATTTTTTATCAGAATTATATTATTATATTGCAATTTTTGTTGTTATCATTGCTTTTCTCTGGCACTCCTTATTAGTGATTCCCATTTTGTATTCATTTCTATGCTTGGTCGGCTCAGGAGATTTTTGTGGCCTAGCATATGTGCTGATTCCTTAAGTTTACAAATTTTCCAATGGTGTTCTTTGTCTATGATCTCAACCTGATCCCACAGTGGGCAGTGATCTCCCTTTTCTCTCCATATGTGGTCAGCCACGCCTGATTTTTCCACTTCCCCTCATGTTACAACTTTCTGGTGTTCTTGAAGTCTTACCTTAAGGGGTAGGCTTGTCTCCTCTTTATATTTCTTTCCACAGCTGCATGGGATAGTGTACACACAGTTTTTAGTCATGTTCTCCTCTATTGGGGGTCTTACTCGAGAGTGATATCTGCAAAGTGCCGTCTACATCCACATATCCACATGGCACAGTGGGTAAAGGCATTGATTAGATCCAGTGACAAAACCCAAAGAGTTTGAGTTCAATACCCGGTTAAGGCAGTGGAGAACTTGGGGGAGGGGAATTAACAGGAGATAACTGACATCCATTAAACATGGCACATAGAACTAGAACAGTCTACCCCAGTGAGCAAAATAAAGGGTTCAGTTCAACATTCCAACCACCTGAAGAAGGCTGGAGCATACAATGGCCAAAACGTTGTAATAAATATGGCGACAAAGATGAGGACAATAGTCTGAATAATGTAAATTATGTACCTCATCTCAGAAATATAGACAGTCACTAAAGTGTTGGAGAAATCAGGATTAGATTGAAAAGCATTTGGGGAATTTTACAACAGTTTTTATTTTCATTGTTATCTAAGTATGTTTAACTATTCAAACCAAAAAAAAAAACTTATTTCCAGTAGGTATGATGTCAGCTAAACTGAATAATGTAAATAGTGTACATAATACCTCATCTCAGAAATATAGACAGATACTGAAGAAGGCCGGAGTGTACAACAGCCGAAACGTTGTAATAAATATGGTGACAAAGATGAGGACAAAAGTCCGAATAATGTAGATAGTGAGTTCCTCAAAGTCTAATTCTCATGCCAAATCACACTCGAGCGCAAGGGTTGCCAAGTAAGACACACTCTTTAAAAAGACTTGTAAGACACGCTAGATCGAGTTTGTCTGTCCCAGCATCTCTCTTTTTTTTTTTTTTTTTTTTTTTTAAAAAAAAAAAAAAAATAACTGTGGGTGGGGATCTCAAAATAATCTGAGTGACAGACCTTGGAAATTCTCTGCCAGAATATATTTTTTGTAGTGCAAAATCTAAATACAAACCTTATCTAAAGTCACAAATGATTTCAGCAAAATGAGGTGCATGTGAGAATATTTTGATGTTAGCGTTCTGAAAATGAAGATCAGATATCAAGCATTTAAAGAAGAGATGTTGTTCAGAGCTAGGTTGATCCACAGAATCATTTTTTTATTTAGTTCACCCAATACAAGGCCCAAGAGCCACACAAGGTGGAGGGTTAATGAGTAAGATTTTTGTAAGGAAGGGAAAAGGAGGTAAAAGTGCATTTTATGAGGATATGTATGATAAATATTGGTTGACCATTAGCTTGAAGAGGTTAAGATTGTAGTGATCGAGGAAGCACAACTCTCAGAAGTCTGTTTCACAAAGAAAGAGTTCTGGGGAAGAAACTGAGTGGAACTTACTCCTTACCAAAGTAACACAAAGGGAATGGGGATGATTTGATGCCATGATTATGGCAAGTTAGTGGGGGGGGGGTCCTAGCTGTTAAGGTCTGAGCTGGTGGAACTAAGGAATATAGTTCTTAGGACATTTACTACAGTAATAATGACAAAGCAATAAGATGCTAATAACATTTCATCTGGGAGAGAGGGGTGGCAGTATGCAAAAATAATTCCTCACCCACAAGGCCATGTAATTGCTTTTCAACTCTGGAAATGGCTGGACAACTGCGGATTGGGCAGCACTAGACCAGATATAAGCAGCAATCATCTATTCCTGGTCTGAGCTTACTCTTGTAAAGATAGAGCATGGCAGCAGCAATTAGGTATTTCCTGGAGCAATACAAGGAACTGACCATTCTTGCAGTGTCTTTTTCAATGGCACTAAATATACAACATAATGTTGAAGCCCCAGTTCATGCATATTTGCCTGCTAAGAATGAAGTTGTGGAAACGGTAAGAATGACTGTTGAAATACCAATTATAAACACGTGGATAGCAGCTTGGATTGAGGAATCGGAGAGCCAATTTCAAATTTCAATCGAATTCATTACATTCACTTACGTGCTAATACCCTTGAAAACGGTTTGAATCCTCCTCTTCTCCCCTCAGATATGGGCAAATAGCAGGAGAAAATGGGTTCTATAGCCTTGGATGGCAACTGGTCTACCGCAGAAAGAAATGGCAACCTACTGTAGGAAAAAAAATCTACCTTGTTAGTCATTTATCGAAAGATACATGATCACCAAAGCATGTATCATGCATGACACGTAACTGGCTGAAACATAATACGACAATCAGTTTGAGTTGATCTTGCCCAACTTATGGAAAGATCAGATCTCTCCATCCAAAAGATGTTATGTCAGCAATAGGGAATTAGATGAAGCCAGTGTGTATTTACAAGTAAGTAATCTCCAAGAGGAATAAGGATCTATTTGTTAATGAAGATAAAAAAATTATTGAAGACAAATCCAATGGAGGTGTGTATCAATGAAGATATATGCCTATATAAAAAAAACAATAAAATATAAGTACCCGTATCACACATCGCCCACACAAACGTTTCTGGCAGTGTTCATTGTAAAGTAGCAAGAGATTGTGTAAGTTTTAAGGCACTAAATAAAATTAACAAAAACAAGCCACTTCAAATTTTTGACAATATTTTGGCATCCCTCAATGAATTGAGGGATTTATTCAAATTTCAAGATTTGGCTTGTAAAACTGCACCTGTTTTTCTGTTCACTAACTTGGCAGATTATCTTCATTTGATTTAAGCTTCATATAGAATATCAAAGAGGAATCATTGGCCATTTCATCAAATGCATCTGGCAGACATGTTTTGTTTTTATGAAATTCTTCTTACTTTTTAGACATCTTTCTTTTCTTTTTTTTTCTTTTTTTCCTGTAGCAAAAGTTGTTAACCAAACTGCCAAGGCACCCTGTACAGTTCTGAAAGAGCAAAACACACACACACACATCCTGGAAAGGCAAACAAGTTGCAGTGAATAACCATATTGATTCAAATGCAAGTATCTGGAATTATGACTTGGCAATTTATTTGTACATTTGTTTTTTTATTCAAACATTGCTTGGCTGGTGAGCCCTTGACTTTCAGTAGGTAGTTCAAGAATCTATTTTATTCCTGGTGATATAATGTTCCAATCTCTAGTCTGATAAACTAAATCCTTCCAGGCACTTCATAACTGTGATCTTGTGCCAGACTTAAGCAAAGAACTTTGTAATTCATCCATTATTTGCCATAACTGTCCTTCCTCGGTAGATATCTGAAATTTTCAGTCTTTCTTCAACTTCTTTCATTTTGTAATGCCTGTTTGTAGGAGAGACTTTGTAAATCACAGACACAATAATAGTAACGCCTTCGACCGATACCCCGTCAGATGTCACTAATTCCCACATATATATTTTTCCTTTACCCATCACATGATCTAATTATTTCAAAATGAGGTTGACTGGGCTTGCTCTCTTGTGATCCGTGTTCAAACCCAAATGTCGGCAGCAACACTTTATTCCTATATAACATTTATGCAGGATGTTCCAACTGTATGTGCAGTGTAACTCTCATATGTATCCAGCCTATTAAATCAGTTGAAGAGGATTAACACCCTCCCCAAGGGTATTAGCACATAAGTGAATGTAATGGATTAGACTGTAATTCAAACTCAGCTCTCTGATTCCTCAGTCAGGCCTGCTTTCCACTACTCCACCATGCCTATATATATATATATATATATATATATATATTTCTTAAGAATTAATGGTTTCATTTTTAATCCAACATTTTTATTACTTCAAATGTTAATTTTAGTTGAAACTGTATTTGAAACAGACATAACTTTTTTTTTTTTTTTTTTTTTTTATTAAACAGTAAAATCTTAGTAAAAAAGAAATGTTCCTCAGCAGGAACTGAATTTTTATTCCACTTTGTAGGGGGGAAACTATTGCTTGATCCAATTTGCTTTATCACTCAATGATGCAGCAAGCAAGGTTTTATTTTCTCTTTTTCAGGAATGCACATCTGCTTCACTCGGATTATTTTCTCAAAAGCTTCCTATCTGGATGAATTACTAAGATTATTCAAATACGCAGGCCGATAGATATAATACACATTTTTTTAATAAATAAAAATGGGACATCAATGTCAAATAGGAATATTTACTAAAAATAAGATTTGAAATAATATAGAAAAATTCATCCAAGAGAAACATTAATGTTTATATAGAGGATGCGATGGATAAATTGTCGTCTAAGTTACACAAAAAATGAAAATTACACTGATACCTCATTTTAACAGATATTAACCAAAATTGCACAAAAATATCTTGAAATACTAAAAAATATATTTATTCAATAAAATCACCACTGGCCTCAACCATGGCCTCCAGACAACTTTGGAAATCTCTTGCAACTTTTCTGGATGCTCTCCTTGTTTAAGTTGGTGAATGCTGCCATAATCCTTGCCTTCAGTTCATCTTTGGTGTTACCAAAGAGTTTTGTTGGTCTATGTGCATCTCACCCATAATAAAGGGGGTTGCAGTCTGAGGAGTTAGGTGGCCAGATGTAAGGGGTGATGTGACAACAGAAATTGTCTGACACACGACTAGGTTCTCCTGCTTGTGTGATATGGTGCAGAGTCCTGTTGCCAAACAGGGTCTTCTTGCAGCCGCCCTCTTCACCCAGGGCAGCACTACCCCCTCAAGGCACTTGAGGTAGGCTTTCGGGTTCATTTTGAAGCCCTGTGGGAAGATGAATGGCTGCATAACATTGCATCCATGACTGACGACCCCAAACACCTTTGCAATCATCATTAGACTCGTCCAAATCTTTTCAAATCCTCTGCACTGTCCTCAGATTGACACCCAAACACTCTGAAATGTTCATATCAGAGCTTCTATAACAAATGCCCAGCAGTACAACATGCCATTTGCAAGTTTCTGGCAAACCAAATTGCAATATGGGGTTCTTTTTCTCAGATGGTACCCAACTGACCCTACTAAACTGAGCAATTAACAAAATCAAAAAATGCACATGCTTGAAATTAAGAATATAAAATGTCAACATGACATCGCACTGTGTGTGTATGTATATATATATATATATATATATATATATGAAGAAATATAGTTTTAAGGTGTGCTATATTTATGGAATCAAATGCTTTAATATCAGAGACAGAGCGTATGTAAATATAAAAGTGAACATTTTAAATATAATAAAATAACCATTAGCATAGACAACAATCAATCCAAAAATTGAATGAAAAATAGCTATAATTACCTTCCCATACCAAAAAAAAACTGCTAAAAACCAATCAGAATTTTTTTTGCTACATTACTTAAAAAAAAAAAAATTTAAATATTGAAAAGAATAAATAAAAATATATATAATAAATAAGAAAAAACAAGTAAAATAAATTAATCCAAATACATAAATAAATAAACAAACCACTCCTGGCAAAATAACTGTTACAATCGACTATCCACAATGCACCACTGATCAGTATATATAATAGTCAAGAGAAAAACTCCACACAAGTGGCCTGATGATTGCGTTTAGCATGAAACAGTGATGCAGCTGAGTGTTGACTTCAATGTTCATATATATATATATATATATATAAATAAAATACTAATTGTTCACTTAATACACGGCCCAACAGCCACTCAAAGTAGAGGTTTACGGATTGAGGTTGTTGCATGTAAGGATGTGGTAAGATATGCAGTTTAAAAGAATACGTAGGAAATATATCAGTTAACCTTCGACTTAAAGAGGTTAAGAGTGAATTGATCGGGCCAGCAGTGTTTCTTTGGAAGAGACTATTTGAATGAAGCTTCCTTACTATATGAAGGAAATGAGGAGGATTCATTGCAGTGTAGATGGTATGGTGGATTTTAACTGTGAAGGTTATGGTTGATGAAACTAAGATTTGCTATAGAAATAGAGTAGGAAGAAGCTTTGTGATGTTTCATCTGAGGGGAAAGAGGTTGTAGAGTGGGAAATAATTCATCACCGACAAGGCCACATAGACACTTCTTAATTATATCAAGGCTGGAAAGTGAAGACTGGGCAGCTTCAACAGAGATATAGTACCCCCATTTTTGGTCTGATCTCACTTTTGTAAAAGATAGAGCATTGCAAAAGGAGTTCAGTACTTACTGGAGCAGTACAATGAACCAACCATATTTTCAGTATCTTCACAGGAATTATGGAGTACCTAACCACGCCCATATAAAAAAAAAAGAAAATCCTAGTACCCTATTTTACTTCTCCCCTCATTTTTAATCTGTATCAGATTTTATGACCTCAACCCAGATTAGTTTTTCAGCGCTCATTACGTCTAGATTTAAAGCATGAGACAAGATTATATTTTGTATTCAGTGAAAGTCAAAAAACATTGTCCTTAGTTCAGATGACAATTGACAAAAATTAAATATGGTATCTGTTTGGTGTTGAAAGCTTGGAACAATATAAGTCACAATCCATTTCTTTATATCAAATGAGGAATTATATTCTTTAAACTTCTGTAAATCCAGGAAAACGAGTTGTTTTTTTCTTTTTCCAGAGAAAGCGGATGGGCGGGTGCCTCTTAACATTTGAGAAAAATGTATAATAGCAAGTTAGATTATTAGCACATCGTGTAAGGAGTTTTATCCTCACAGGGTGTTGCATGTTTATTGCTTATGTTAAAACTAAGGAAATTTAATTCAGTAATTGCAGAAAAGAATTTTAAGTTATGATTTTTCTCTGAATGAACTTGAAAGAATTGTGTTGAATAAGAAAAAATAAACAAAATAAGAAAATTGGTTTTAAGATTTCAAGGGAAATTAATGTGATTAAAATTAAACATTTTGGGTGTGAAATTAATCGTGTGCTATCTGGAAATATTTTGAGGAAAGCAATGAAGAAAACTGAACAGATTCAGTGATGACATTTTGGAGAAAGATAAAATATGTATAATACATATTCCCGCTTATATTTAAAGACCTGAACAAATGAATTCAGTTTAAAAGAAAGTTTTTTTTTTTTTTTTTTTACTAAAACCTTTATATTTTAGAATAGAAAAATTTCAAAGCACAAGATGAATATTTACTTAAACAAAAATTTCATTGCACACATGAATCTGGAGAAATAATTATTTTCAATTTCAGAATTTATTTTACTGTTATTTATGGTCAAGGCTGTTAACTTTGTATTTTAACTAGAGATATACGAAAATTTGAAAAGAAAAAAGAAAGAAATAGAAGGCCTTTGGAAAATGTTTGAAAATTATTCAAACTTATTAACTGAAATATAAAAAAAACAAAGTTTAATATTAACAACAATCAGTTTTCAATTATAAAATTAATTTTATTGCTAAGGAAACTGACACCAACTTTGTGACCATTTTTCTTGTTACTGGGACTTAAGAAAATGAAAACAGAAACAGACTAGAGAGAATGAAATAAAAGATGAGAAAGTATTGTTTTTAACCCAAAACCATCACACTTCTATTCAATGAATAACCTGAGAATTTCTTCCTTAAAATTTATTGACTGAAGACAGAATTTCGCAGAAGTCATCTTTTCATTACACCATTTTAAATCTAATAGCAAATAAAAATGAAAAATCATTTACAAATGTTTCACAAACTTAATTCAACATCATAAAAGCAAAAGTTCATTTCATTAAAATAATTAAAAGTATCATGTAATGATATTCTGCTACTTTCAGTGAAATATATATTTGCACCAATAAATTTAATTATTTTATTAACAATTTTAATACGAATGACGTAAATAAATTGCTCTTGGAAATTTGTAACTAAATAGGGGAGATAACCACAACAAAACGATTGCGTCTTTATATAGAGAGGGCAGGTCATATAGTAACACCTATACAATGGTTGATAGAAAAGAGGAAACATTTTTATAAGCTTATCAATACAAGAATGGTGAGTGAGATGTAACAACATAACGCCTTGTCTGAATATCGTACTCAGTCCAAAGTTTAGAGGATAAAAAACAGTACTGATGAAAACACTTGAGGAATCTTGCCAAACCTGTGACAAAAGTTAAAAAAAGACATTGCTTGCAAAAATAATTATTTGTTCAGGTATCTTTTGGTCAAGTAGTAGGTTGTACAATTCAAGAGATAAAATATTATTAAACCCAGTGTACCGAGTCGAATCCACTTTCTCTTTACCCTACTATTGGGGGAAAATAACAAAAGA
>CAHIKZ030001452.1:330000-524752 GCA_903632075.3 Acanthosepion pharaonis
AAAGACATCAAATAAAATTAAATAAAAAATTCATTAAATTAGGGTTGACATTGTTCAGAAATGTAAATAATTAATAAAAAAGTTTGTAATTGAAATGCATGAAAAAAAGAATAAAGAAACAATAAATAGAAAAAAATGAAAAAAACGAAAAGAAAAATATTTTTTTAAAAAAATGTATATAAATTATAATTAGAAACGGAAATTGGGAAAAAAGCCATCAATGAAAAAGTTTTGACTTTGAAAAATGGTTATCTCCCTTTACAAAAATGATTTTTTTAATATTTAAATGTATAATTTTAAAAAGAAAAAAAAAAGAGAGTGCGACCCAAGAAAAATAAAGAAAAGAAAAAAAAAAAAAAGATAAAAAAGAAGAAAAAACATTTTTTAAAGAAAAAAGAAAAAAATGTTAAAAAAGAGAAAGAGAGAAAAAAGAGAGAAAAAAAGAAAGAAAGAAAAAAAAGAAAAGAAAGAAAGAGAAAAAAAATTTGAAGAGAAAGAATTCTGAAAGAGAGAAAAAAGAAAGAGAGAAAAGAGAGAGAGAGAGAGAAAGAAAAGAAGAAAACAAAGAAAGAAGAGACAAAGAAAGAGAGAGAAGAGAAAAGAGAGAAAAGAGAGAAAAACAGAAAAAAAAGGAAAGAAAGAAAGAGAGAGAAAGAGAAAGAAAAAAGAAAGAAAGAAAGAAAGAAAGAAAAAAGAAAGAAAAAAAGAAAGAGACAAAGAAAAAAAGAGAAAGAGAGAAAGAAAAAGAGAAAGAGAAAAAAAGAAGAGAAAGAGAGAAAGAAAGAGAAAGAGAAAAAAAAAAAAAGAAAGAAAAGAAAAAACAAAGAAAAAAAAAAGAGAAAGAAAAAGAAAGACAAAGAAAAAGAAAAAGAAAGAAAAAAAAAGAAAAAAAGAAAAACAAAAAAAAGTTTAAAAAAAGAAAGAAAAAAGAAAAGAACAAAAGAAAAAGAAAAGAGACAAAAAAGAAAGAAAAGAAAGAAAAAAAGAAAAAAGAAAAAGAAGTGAAGAAAAGAAAAAAAGAAAAAAGAAAGAACAAAAAGAAAAAAAGAAAAGAAAGACAAAAAGAACAAAAAGAAAGAAAGAAAAAAGAAAAAAAAAAAAAACAGACAAAAAAAAAGAAAAAAAAGAAAAGAAAGAAAAGAAAAAAAAGAAAAGAGAAAAAAGAAAGAGAAAAAGAAAAGAGAAAAAGAGAAAGAGAAAGAAAGAGAGAAAAACAAAAAGAAAAAAAAAAAAAAAAGAAAAAAAAAACAAAAGAGAAAAAAGAAAAACAGAAAAAGAAAAGAAAAAAAGAAAAAGAAAGAAAGAAAAAAAAGAGAAAGAGAAAAAAAAGAAAAAAAAAGAAAAAAGAAAAGAAAGAGAAAAGAGAGAGACAAAGAAAGAAAAAAAGAAAAAAAAGACAAAAAAAGAGAAAAAGAAGAGAAAAAAGAGAAGAAAAAAAAAAGAAAAGAGAAAGAAAAAAGAAAAAAAAAAGACAAAAAAAAAGACAAAGAAAGAAAACAAAGAAAAAAAAACAAAAAAAGAAAGAAAAAAAAGAAGAAAAGAAAGAAAAAAAAGAAAACCAAAGAAAAAGAAAAAAAAAAGAAAAAAGAAAAAAAACAAAGAGAGAGAACAAAAAAGACAAAGAGAGAGAGACAAGGAAAGAAGAGAAAAAGAAAGAGACAAAGAAAGACAAAGAGAGAAGAAAAAAAAAAACAAAGAAAGAGAGAGAGAAAAAAAAGAAAACAAAGAGAGAGAGAGACAAAAAAAGACAAAGAGAGAGAGACAAAAAAAAAAAAAAAGACAAAGAGAAACAAAGAAAGACAAAGAGAGAGAAAACAAAAAAAAAAGACAAAGAGAGAGAAAAAAAAAAGAAAAAGAGAGAGACAAAGAAAGACAAAGAGAGAGAGACAAAGAAAGACAAAGAGAGAGAGACAAAGAAAGACAAAGAGAGAGACAAAAGAAAGACAAAAGAAAGAGACAGAGAAAAAGAAAAAAGAGAAACAAAAAAGAAAAAGAGACAAAAGAAAGAAAAAAAGAGAGAAAGAAAAGAAAGAAAGAGACAAAGAAAAGAGAGACAAAAGAAAAGACAAAGAAAAGAGAGACAAAAAAAGAGAGACAAAGAAAGAGAGAGAAAAGAAAAGAGAGACAAAGAAAAGAAACAAAAAAGAAAAAGAAAAGAAAGAGAAAAAAGAGACAAAGAAAGAGAGAGACAAAGAAAGAGAGAGACAAAGAAAGAGAGAGACAAAGAAAGAGAGAGACAAAGAAAGAGAGAGAGAGACAAAAAAAATTTTTCCTTGATCATTACAACGATTTTTGAGATATCTACCTTGTATAGATAGGAAAAAAATCAGGTAAAAGATATAAAATGTTTGTATATGAAAGAGAGAGAGTTTGAGAATTGTTTACCTTGGAATCTGCCTTTGTTACAATTGGAGTAATAAGTCCATTTTCTGTGGCAACAGCAACAGAAATGTCCACAGTTTGATATCTGTACATAAGAAAATATGTCTATAATAAAGTAAAACAGTTTTTTTTTACAATTATTACATTCCTTCCTTTTTATTTGAAATGTTTCAAAGTGTTGCAAAAAGTTTGATCGATTTTATTTTTTATAGCTTATCAGTCTTTAGTGGGTTTTATTTTTTATAGCTTATCAATCTTTTGTGGGTTATTTAAAAGCAAAATATATTTTGAACTGCAAGAACAAGTCTTATTTTTTTTTTTTTTGTGAGTGAATATTTTTGCAAAAAGGTAATCACACTTTTATTATTGGCCAGAAGTTCTGGAACTTGATAGAATTTCAAAAATTAATTTCAGCCTAATAAAAGGCTTACATGGTCATTTTTGTATTGTTTGATATTGTTCAGGTTCTGGAGAGATTTCACTTTGAAAATAAGACATAGCATTTGATTGGGTCATTGAACTTTTTACAAAAATCATAACCTTCAGTAGCAAATTAAAATGCTAATCAAATACTTTGCGACAAAATGAAACTCAGTAAATATCAAAGTTGTTTTTATCTCCATAAAGATAGCAATTGCTTTTTTTTCATATAAAATTAAACTTAGATTTAAATAAAAATAAACAAACAAATCAAGCCTACATAATTTATAAAAGGTTGTGTCTCTTCTCAGTCTGCTTATTGCATGGCATTTGACCAAAGAATGCCACATATTTTTTTTTTAAACACAGATCCTTGTAAATACCTTAAGGACACATGGCACAGTGGATAAAGGCGTTAGTTATATCCAGTGACAGGACCCAAAGAGTGTAAGTTCAATACCTGGTTAAGGCAGTGGAGAACTTGAAGAGGGAAATTAACAGGAGATAACTGATAACTGGCATCCATTAAACATGGCACGTGGAACTAGAAAAGTCTACCCCAATGAGCAAAATAAAGGGTTCAGTTCAACATTTCAAATGCCTGAAGAAGGCCAGAATGTACAACAGCCGAAACATTGTAATAAATATGGCGACAAAGATGAGGACAATAGTCTGAATAATGTAAATAATGTACCTTAAAACATCCATGAAAAAAAAATCTGAAATCAATAAATTTGGGAAGTAAATTGAAGATATTAGACATTCAAACATTTTTAAAAAGAAGAGAAATAGTTAAAATTTGACCACCCATTTTAGATTTAAAATTGGTTTGAGAAAATTAAATATGATTTTATTTTCAGACAATTTAAATTTACCTTTTGTGATTAAATATTAAGAATGCTTTTATAAATTTATCAAACTTGAAAAGATTAAAGTCTCATATTGAAATTATTACATTCAACAAATTTCTTCTTCAGATCGTAAATTAAAAATAATACTCTCTAATCACTACCTACACATAAAAACCATGTTTTCATAGAATTCTCAGACAGATAAAAAGAGTTTTGATGACAGATGAAATGATTGCTTAACTTACTGCCTGATAACAGTTTCCATCCAAGAGGAATTGGCATCAGGAACTTTCAAACAGGCAAGAGCTGAAGCCTTGATGATGAAATCATTCACAGATAATTTGATGTTTTGTTTGGAGAGAATTCCATTCAGTTCCTTTCTCAACCTAAAAGAAAAAAAAATATTGTAAAGATCTGAATATTGTCCTTTCTTTCTTAATCAGAAGCTCCAAATGGGACTCATCCCTATGCTAGGTCTACTGAGTAGGCTGTCAAGGCCAAACATGTACACTGATTCTTTCAGTCATTTTATCTTCCAGTGTTGTTCCATGTTTATTATCCTGATTTAATTCTAGAGGGCTTAATAATCATCTTTCTCCTCTATATAAGATCAGCCATGAGTGATTTTAATGCATCTACCCAGACAACTACACAGGATAGAACACATAGTCAACCAAAAAGGGTACACCAGAAACAACTGAAAAGCTCTGTAGTCAAACGAGTTCAAACTTTTGGTGATAACTTTCTTGGATTAAGCCCCTCTTTGGAAGAAAACATGATCAAGAACTGCAAGTGAGATTATAGAAAAAAAAGGTTTTATCTACCAACTCTACAATCAATATTTACTGAACAAGATTAAAATGAAGAAAGTCAATCAGTAGAAAAATTATCTCCAAAAATGTTCCCATGTTACATTCACTGTTGTTTAGTTTTAAACTGAAAGTTTGGCTTCACCACCAAATGAATCATTTTCAGTGGCAATAGACAGAACAAGCAGTAAAATTACTATTTGTAATTTCATTATTGAAATTCATTGCATCCTTTAAACAAATGTATAACTTAAATAAAATGTGGTTGCAATCCCTAATAAACTTTACCAGAAAACACTAATCAGTAACAAAGGAGACTACTTATTTGTTTTTAATTGTCTCCAATTCATTTGTTGTGTAAAATGGAAACCAAAGAGAGAGAGAGAGAGGCACATCTCCTGACCTTTGACTTCCCATTAATGCTTGCACCTTCTCAAAAACTCTTTTGGGCAACAGAAATTAAAAGAATATAATGGAAAATTTGTTTTTTTTCTGCAGCAGCGTGAATTTTCTTCTCCCCTAAAATGGTAGTAAATTCATCAAATATCAATTAGGTTTCATAAAATAATTTTTTAATGACCAGTGTATAGAATTTTACATAATGATAAAAAACAAAGTATAACCTGATCACATTGTCCATTTTTACATCAACAGAAAGGTAATAATGAGGAATTGTCTGTTTTGATTGAAGTAAACGTTTTGCTATAACCTGCAAATAAAAACAGAAAAATAAGAACATTAAAACTGATGAAAATCATTAATTCAAAGTACAATGAAAAAAAAAAAAAAAATTACAACTGATATTTTTTTTCAATATTCAATATATGCAATATTAGATTATGCAAGTCCAGAGCTTTTAAAAAAAATTAGTATTAGTCAATCTGATATTGAAAAAATTTTCAAGATATACTTCTATTAAAAACAATAAAAAACGCAATAGAAGCTGAATGAGACTAAATTTAAAAGTTACTGGATGTCAAAATTTAAAATTTTGAGTGTCTTTGCATTAACATTCTAATTGTAGCTGATATTGATTGTATTTTCTCTTTTTTTTATAGAAGACTGATTTCATTAAATTGTTATTTGAAGAGATTCTTTCAGAATGAAATGCCTCACAAACTAGTTTTCCATCTTGTCATTTATTTACTAATGTATATGATATACTGAATTTAAGTTTATCTATTTTATTAGAAATATTTGCAATAACTAATTTGGTGAAGTGAGACAGTGAAATAGGGAATGGCTGATCATATATGGAAGGAAAAAGGTGGTCATAAATGAATGAAGTCAGGATAATAGACAGAGAACAAAATCGTTTGCAGAGAAAATATTTTTATATAGTAAGAATTTGGTGAGGGAGATAATGTTTTAGTGATACAAGTCTTACTAATTAATCCACAGAAGAGGTGAATTCATACCTTTTCCAAAGGTATTTGCATGTAAGCAAATAAAATGAACCTAACTGGAATTGGAACTTGGCTTTCCAATTAACAATTCTGAGCCATTATTCATTACACCACTTGCAGATCAAAGCTTACAGCACTAAGTATTTCCGAACAGTCAACATAAAATGACAAAGAATCAGTGCACATGTTAATCTCTGACAAACTCCTCAGTAGACCTAGCATAGAGATGAGTACCATTTGTTTAAGAAAGAAGCTGAATGAAATTCTCTCCAAGCAAATTATCTGTGAATGATTTCATTATCAAGGCTTCAGCTCTTGCCTGTTTGAAAGTTCATGATGCCAATTCTTTTTAGATGGACGCTGTTATCAGGCAGTAAATTAAATCATTTAATTCATTGTCTTAACTGTTTTTCTTTATCTCTTTGAGATTTCTATGAATTTTTTTTTTACATTTTATGATGTAATTTAAGGGCTGTTCATCATCTCAAATATAATAGCAAAGTTCTTCATATGTAAAGATTACCATGGATCAGATATAAAAATATGACCTTAAAAGATATTATAAAGTTATTGAATGATGGGGAAGACAATGTTTGAAATAGCAAACAAGTTGAACTATTGAAGAACTACTGAAAAAAGAAATTGCAAATATTGGCAAGAACAAAAAGAAAAAACTGCTTTTAAGAATGTCACAAAAATGGATTGAGAAAAATGAAAAGAGTAATAAACAAAAGTGAACTGACCAGAAAATATTTCCAGAAGTTGATGTTACAAATGTAAACAGAGTTAAAAAGATGCAGAATATCAAGAGCATTGGCTGAAGAAATGAAAGCAAGCAAAGTACAACTTTAAAGTACCCATTGCACAAACCTATAAGTAGTATATGCAAACTGATTTATCAACAGTAATTTTTAGGGATGAATGTAGAGCTAAATTGGTTGAAACTGATGGCTGAGATAGAGATTAGGTCCTTCAAAAAAACAGTCAACCAGCGAACAATAGCAAAGGTCCATTCAGTGTTAATAAAAGTTTTAAGGTAAATACAGAGAATTATTCTAAGATCTTGGACAAGAGGGTTTTTGAGTGGTACTTACACAACCAAAAAGCTTTAAGCTATAATATATTTAAGACAATGTTCTTTATGAGCTTGCAAAGCTGACTACTGCCCACCTGGCTAAGAAAAGGTTTTAAACATGCCAAGTTAATGGAATGACCCACAGCTTCTCCAGATATTAATCAAATAATATAAAAAAAAAAAAAATAAAAAAACCTTGTAGTTCATCGTCAAAAGAAATGTGCATGAGAATGGTAAACAATATCCAAGCAAAAAAGATCTCTGTGAAGAAACAGCAGAACAGTTAATAAAATCAATGGTTGACAGACTGATGAAGGTTATGAAATGTCAAGGAGCCCATATTAATTTGTAAAGCAATAAATCATCGATATATGGGATACTGCATTAATTAAATATTAATGTGGCTTTTATCAAATCATTGACTTACATTAAAAACGAAAAAAAAACCCTCAAATCTAGTGTCTTGTTTATGTGAGCTCATCAGTGATCCTTTAAAAAGGAAAGCACATGAAGAACAACATAAAACAAAATTGATGTAATGACCTTGACAATGAAGCCACAAAGTTTTTTTTTTAATCCATAGCTAGTTATGAAGCTATGAAAATCTAGGTTCCTTTAATAAGCTAGAATCCCAGTTTAGCTGACATCATACCTACTGGAAATAAGTTTTTTTTTGGCTTGAATAGTTAAACATACTTAGATAACAATGAAAATAAAAACTGCTGTAAAATTCACCAAATGCTTTTCAATCTAATCCTGATTTCTCCAACACTCTAGTGACTGTCTATATTTCTGAGATGAGGTACATAATTTACATTATTCAGACTATTGTCCTCATCTTTGTCGCCATATTTATTACAACATTTTGGCCATTGTACACTCCAGCCTTCTTCAGGTGGTTGGAATGTCGAACTAAGCCCTTTATTTTGCTCACTGGGGTAGACTGTTCTAGTTCCACATGCCATGTTTAATGGATGTCAGTTATCAGTTATCTCCTGTTAATTTCCCTCTGAAAGTTCTCTACTGCCTTAACCGGGTATTGAACTCACTCTTTGGGTTCTGTCACTGGATCTAATGCCTTTATCCACTGTGGCCTATCATATGTGCTCATTCCTTAAGTTTACAAATTTTCCAATGGTGTTCTTTGTCTATAATCTCAACCTGATCCCACAGAGGGCAGTGATCTTCCTTCTCTCTCCACAAAAATCTCCTGAGCCAACCAAGAATAGAAATGAATACAATATGGGAACCAGTAATAAAGAGTGCCAGAGAAAAGCGATAATAACAACAAAAATTACAATATGAGCTCTGGTAAAAACATGCAATGATAACAGCAAAAATTGCAATATCAGCACTGGTAAAAAATGGTTGCTGAAGACATTAGGTTTATAATACCCAGAAATTCATACACAGATGTCCTCACGGACACATGGCACAGTGGATAAAGGTCCAGTGACAGGACCCAAAGAGTGTGTGTTCAATACCCGGTTAAGACAGAATTAACAGAAGATAACTGATATCCATTAAACATGTCTACCCCTGTGAGCGAAATAAAGGGTTCAGTTCGACATTCCAACCACCTGAAGAAGGCCGGAGCATACAACGGCCGAAACGTTATAATAAATATGGCGACAAAGATGAGGACAATAGTCCAAATAATGTAAATAGTGTACATAACACCTCATCTCAGAAATATAGACAGATACTGAAGGGCCAAAACATTATAATAAATATGGCAACAAATATGAGGACAATAGTCCGAATACTCTAGTGACAGTCCATCTTGGGTCTACTGTGCGAAATAAAACCTTTTTGCTGTTAAATCTATTTTCTTGTCATGCATCAATTTTGAATTGCAATTCAACACCATTACAAATAAATTGTAGATTTTTCTCATAAGATTGAATCTGTTGTATCTACAAATTTTTTTTCTTCAGCCACAATAAACAAATTTTCATAAACAAAAACTTTTAATTTCATGTCAGCTGAAGAAATAAAAACATTTAATTTCTTTAATTTATCTAATGGCTACAACTTTGAAATATAAAAATCATAGAAATACAGTTTTTAAGAGACCAAAAGATGCCTACATCTTCCTTTTGTATGAGAATTTTGAAGATTTTAAAGAAACAGTTCAACTACAAATGATGAGAATTTCTATCATTGAAGTTCTATGACTCAACTGGAAATGATGGCAATTTCTGCTGAAGGAAAGTAATGTGTCTTCTGAATTGTTGAAAAAAAAAAAATAAATAAATAAAAGAGTCCGCTTAACTTCAGGGAAAATTGATTGGAAAGACAATTTTTAACACTATATTAATCAACAATAGTCTCTTATTATATAAATTGATTTCATTTGCTCTTGAAAATTTATATAAATTTGAGAACAACAAAAGCAAAGTACCTTTCAACAATGGCACCAACCATTTTGAACATCTTGCAAATCATTTACATCGCCTGAATGTAACTTGACAATCAATAACAGAAACACTCACTGCAGAAACATGAACAAATGTTCTCCCACAAGTTTACTCAGTCAGTAGAGAGATACCATTGAGTGAGCTTGTGTACTGTGTGACTGTCACATTGAGGTTTTTTTCAGTGTTTGTGAAACACACACACATACTAACAAAAGCAAACATTAAACACAATGTTTGTATGCAATGAGCAAAAAGATTTAATTCCAAGAATGAGCAGAGAATGTTACATTAAAGTTTCATTAGCAGCACTTTCAAATATTCAGTCCTTTTCAAGAAAGAAGTTACAGAATCAGAGAAAAATTCATCTGATGACACTGGAATTGTTCATCAACATTTACATGGGTCATTTTCCATGAAATATTTCCATTTGTGCTAACGAATATGATGCAAAGTTCTGCCCTCACTCTCTACTGCCTGGCTTTACAGAAAATAAAAAAAATATATACTTACTTGTCTAATGTTGGACAGAGGTATATCTACATACGCAGTGCCGGCTGGAGGTGCGAGAGTGACTGCAGGAGCAGATGCAGTTGGAGCAACTCCGGCTTGTGGAGCTGCAGAGGGTACAAATTTCTCAATATCTTCAGCCACAATCCGTCCTTCTGGGCCAGAACCAATAACAGCCTGTAAGAAAAGTTGTGTTTTTTTAAGTATTTTTTTTTTTATCTATTCTGAAACTAAAAAGTAAAATATTTTTTGCACATCAGAAACTACAAAAGGTCATCCAATTTGTTTATTTTTGTGTGTTGAAATTCAACAAAGAAATTATAGTTTACTAACAATGAACAGATAACAAGAACAAATATAGAGAGAGTGTGCCCTTTGAGCATGGATTTGTTTGTATGTCAACTTTAATACGTATCCCCCACTAATTCACTGAAAACAATAGCATAGCATGAGGAAAAAAAAAAAAAAAGGCCCCAAACTTAATAAAAACAAAGTTTAATTGTCAAAATGTTTATTATTAAGAGGAAAGACCAAAGTATTTTTTAATTATTTTATTAAATTTTTTAACCCTTTCTAGTATGTTTGAAAATTTGATTAAAAATCTTTTTTTTTTTGTGTTAGCAGTCAACATATTTACAATTAGTGTTTTAGCACCTTTTTCCAGTGAAAAACAGTGATTTGGAAATTCTTGCAAAAATCCAATTATTGTTGGATTTTAATGAAACTTTCAGGACTTCTTGACAAATTAAATTTTTTATTTTTTTTTTATTTATTTATTTTTACATATTTTACCCATCCCGCCTTTACTTTCATAAACTTTCAAGAAATTAAATTTTAATTACAAAATCTGTTTTATTAGTTAAAAATAGGACTCCTTAGAGAATGTAAATCAATTTGTTTTTTTCAAACTGCTATTAATTTCCAGAAATTCAGCTCCAAATTGTAAAATAAAAAATGCAATAAAACTGACATTATTTAATTAGAATAGCTTTTAATTGCTTTTATAAATACGATTTAAGTACACTAATGGCTTAAGAAAAAAAAAATTTTTTCAATAAATAATGAATTTTTACAAAAATTGTTTTCATTTTTTTTTTAATTTTAATTAGAACTTATAATAATTTTTAAAAAAAGCTTTTAAAATTCTGAATTACTTTAATTGCATTAGGTGATATTGTTATTGTAACAATACAATTTGTTATACATCCTTAGGAGATAAGTAGATAAATTCCTTTTAAGTCAACCTGGTTACCAGGGTTTCTTAGGAATTTTGTTTCCAGTCCATCTTTGAGTCAACTTAATTGCCAGAGTTTCCAGGATTCCTATCTCCAGCAAGCTTTTGAATTGGCAAACATAAAATTGAATTTAATTTTAGATAAAAATAAAAGCAGAGAAAAAAAAAAAAAATTTGAAACCCATCCAGCTTTTGGGTGGTCTCTTTTTCTGGAACACAAGTGGATGGATAGGGGATGGTGGGATTCCTCCCAGTCGGTTAATTTGCAGTATAAGCACCAAAAGACTATGTTATTGAGAATGTACCATTCTTTAAAATGAAACTTTTGGTTATTTTTGAAAATGACATTAAAAAAACAGACTCAATTACCGTTTAGAAGTTATGGACAATGTAAGTTCAACTTCTTTCTGGTCACATACACAGAACATCCACCATTAGTGGCTTTGTTTACATATGTTTGCCTTAAGTAGTCATGCTGCACGGAAGCTTCACTTGTCTTGATTAATGCGCAAAGTTTGAAATTAATGTGCAAAATAATGCATGAAAAAACATAATTAAAATATAATAAAATAAAAATTACATGCCTGAAAAGTAAAAAGAGGATTTTTTACTTTTTTTTTTCAATGATTTTTTTTTTTTTTATGTATCGTGAAAGTTTCTTGAATTTAAAGCTTCATAAATTACATTTTAGGGTGAGATTCTGTTTTATTAGCTATAAGCAGATTTATTAAGGACACTAAAGAAAAAATACTATTCATTTAAAACTTCATTTTAAAATAACATTCGTGAAAATCGCACAGTAATCAAGACCAACACGATACAAAAAGCTGTAAACAGGCCGTTAATTAAGCTTCTATACATTACGACTAGAGGAAAATGTTTGTAAACAATGCCAGTAATGGCAGCCAGGCAACATGAAAGAGATCGAACTTATATTGACGATAAAGTGAGATTGGTAATTGAGTGCAATGTTTTAATGTCATTTTTTAAATAACTAGGTAATTTCACACCAGAACGGCACATTCTCAACACCGAGGGGCTTTTGGTGCTTATACTGCAAATTAACCCCCTCCCCATATAAGTAGAGAGAGGCAGGAAGTAAGTAAGTGACCAGCAGTGAGTTAGCAGTCACCAAAACAATAGGCAGTGAATGTAAATGTCCTCTTTCCATGGCTGGAAGTTAGCAAGATAGCAGCCTACCTTCTCAAAGCTGACAAAAGAATACCACAGTTAAGTGAGAAATCATAATGTTGCTATTTCCCAACCACTGTCTTGAAAAGCATGTCGTTATTCTTTGTTTTTTGATCATAATGAAGAGAGAAAAAAATGAACATTAAATTTTAATTGTATATAAGACATTAAGTTTTAGATGTTATCACAGTTGTGCAGTGAATGACATGCAGACAACATCGTCACATTATTAAGTGAAAACTATAATTACTAATCAAAAATTGAAACCTTAATACAAATCTTTCTGCACCAAGATTTTAAAAATAATTTTAAATTTTTTTTATGTATATAAAATATTATGTAACATGCTCATTTTTGAAAGTATGGTTGACCATACATGACACTATCAGAAAATAAGAGCAATGACTCTAGTAAATTTAAAGTCAACATTCCTAAAATTAGATTATGAAGAATATTTTCCAACATTTTTAAGATTACTGAATACTCAAAAATTATATAGAAAAGATGCTCATGTCATTTTCTTAAATTATGTTTTACAGATAAGGTCACCGTAGAACAACAATCATTATGTCATCACTCATCAATCACGTAAAACATGGCAACTGTCGGTTAAAAACACAACTACTATTTGTTTTAAAAATACGTTCCTTTGTTATTTTAAACTTAAAGTAAATAATATTTGTTTCAAATCAGATTAATTATACTTTAAATCAGCTAATATTCCTCAAATAAAGTTTCAGAAATCTTATTTTTGGAAGATTTTTTTTAATACAGAGAATTGCATTGTGATGAAAGACAACTAAAAAAAGGCACTAATCAGCAATTTTAGAAAGAAAAAACATCTATTCCTATCAAGATAATTTGTTTGAAGTACACCAGAGTATTTTGCTTACTGGAAATAGTAAATTTAATCCTTCAGCTTTTAATTAAAGCTAAAATGAAAGCTTCAAGAAAGCCTTTTCATTTTTTTAAATTTATTTTAAATTTTAAGTATCACAAATTAGTGAAGGTCCCTAACTTTTATAATATTTAAAATATTATTAAATAAGTAGTAATAAAAAAAAAGTTTATCATGCACTATTTCTGTTGAATTCACAATATTAAGTTTATTTCTGCTATGAATAAATGCTAAATAAATAAAATAGAGGTGGAGACAAGTAAAACAGATCTTGTCATTGTACGAAAAGATGTCAGAGAACAGAATAATGAAAGAAAAAGAAAAGCTTGAAAAAATCCCAAAATGTTGATAAAAAATTAGGATTAGAAATTTGAATTGAAACCTTTCATTGGCAGTTTTACTAAATTTGGTAAAAAATCCAAGGTAGGTGCTGGAATATTAAAAAGAGCTTGTACGATGAGCTGGGGTGGGGGGAGTAGGCAAAACTCAAAGGGAACAAATACTACTACTACTATTTTTTTTCTTGTATTATTATTTTGTAAACAATAGTTTAGTTGTTCCCTTTAGGTGACAACAAATATCTACTATATATATCAAAGTGCATTCTAAAGAATGATGACTAGCAAGCAATTGTAGGGACTTTGATTCTCACTGGGTGTCCCAATATTGTGGCTGTCAGAATAATTGAAACATTTGAAAAATATATATATATATATATATATATATATATATATATAAAGACATTTTATGTTTAAACATTCTTTTTTTTATAGATACAAAATATTTAAGTAAATGCTCTGTTTATAATAAACAGCATTAACAACATTTATGGCCTGAATGTCAGAAATTTTCATAGAAAATATGCATCCACCAACAGGAATCGAACTTGTATCCTATATGGAACTGTCATATAGCCTGACGTGCTTTTACTGATTTCACCATAGAGGAGCGTTCAGTTAGCATATAGGATACAGGTTCGATTCTTGTCGGAAGACGCATATTTTCTATGACAATTTCTCAGACATTCAGGCCAGTAAATGTTGTTAATACTGTTTATTATAAACAGAGTATTTACTTAAATATTTGTATCTAAAGAAAAGAATGTATAAACATAAAAAAATGTCTTAAAATAATTGTTGGACTTTGTCCATTTCATAATTATATATCTATATATATATATCTATATATATCAATATATATATCTATATATATATATATATATATATATATATATATATCTCTATCTATATCTAGACACACACACACACACTTCGATGTAACATTCTGTTCATATTCAACCTTTAATTTTTAATAAAAAAAAAAAAAAAGCCAAAAAACATAAGACTTACATTCAAATCAATTCCTCTGTCAGCTGCTAACTTCCTGGCAAATGGTGTTGCAAACACCCGGTCTCGAGCCTCTTGTGAGTGTGGGGCAGCTGCAACAGGGGCTGGGGCTCGTGAAGGTGCAGGTGCTGCAACTGGCTTAGGAGCTGGGGGAGGCGGAGGAGGGGTCGGTGCTGCTGCAGGGGCACCTCCACCAATCACTTCATCATCTTCAGCTGTTGGCACAAAGTTCTTAAATGCCTCAATGCCATCCTCTTCACACACAATGACACAAAGCAACTGAAAGAGAGAGAAAATAAAGAATGCACTTGCTTAAAATGAAAATCTCAACATGTACAATTTCATTCCAGGAACTGGCTTAAGAGAATAAGTAAGAAAAAAAAAAAGTTACCAAGAACTTAGCTTTTACAAGGTCATAACCAGAACCATTAGAAGAAAAAAAATCCTACAATCATTTTGTAGAATTAGGACAGTACTTCCTATAAAGTTAAGCTTTTTCAAAAGTCATGGGTACAGAATGCATATATTTAAAACTTTTTCTTACTAGTGGAAATAATTCTAGCCTGCAAGATCTCTATATATCAAATATACTACCTTATTATAAATAGTACATCTGTATAAATAAATCAACTCCAAGTAAAAGTTTGGTAGAAATTATTACTCTAATTACAGAGCAATAGCAATGAATGTAGGTGACAAGAGCAATTCTGTAATTTTTCAGCAATGGACTTGCAATTCTACAACAAATTATCAGACTCAATATGTATCACAAAAGTGAATTTCAAAAACAAGTTTCAAATCAATACATTTCAGTTCACCAAAATGGAAATAAAATGACTTCCTATGTCCACTTGTTGAATATGTGGGAACATTTCAATTTTTATTGCCAAACTAATGCCAAAGTTGATATGCCTTGCAATTTGGGGAGGTTGGTCTACTATTCCCATTTGATACTAAATCTACATCCACACATAAGTAAAACAATGACTATTCTCTTTCATTTGTAACAGCAAAGCAAAATGAAAATGGCTTTATAATAAAAACCAAACCATGATGGATTCCTTCAGTAGATCCAAAGTATTGTGGAAATTATTCTGTTTGTCAAGAGATAATCAATTGACTGATTAAAATATTCTTTACAAACTTAGAAGTCAACTTAAATACTTGCACCTAATACTAGAAATACAATTAAAAATAAAATCGGCCAATTTTTCATTAAATTTTATGTAACTTTCTTTTTTTTTTTTTTTTTTTTAAAAATAAAACAAAGCAAATTGGGTTTAAAGTTGTTCTGTAGTATTTTAATCAACTGACTTATTAGTCTTTGGCAAGTGATAAGGAAATAGTTTCTTCAACCAAAAAGAATCATTACAATTCAATTTCTGCTCAATGAAAAAAGGTTTAACTCCTCCACCCATGAATTAATTAATAGTGCATTTTAGAGAATTCTTTTCTCTTTTGCAAAGACATTTTATAACAAGGGGGAGGGGGAAATTGAATCTTTTTCTTCTTGTATTTCTTTTAATTCCATGGCAAGCACACATATCAGAAAATTTCAAAGTGAGTTTAATAACTATTGATGAATCATGTTTGATAGTAACTAATTTTCACCTTACCTTTCCAACAGGGATATTTGCAGATCCAGCCGGCACTAAAATTCGAGCAAGAAACCCTTCTTCTGAAGATTCAAAGCCCATGGTGGCTTTATCAGTCTCAATTTCTGCTAAGAGTTCCCCTTCAGAAACTTTATCTCCTTCTTTCTTTTGCCAATTGACAATTGTACCTGCTTCCATTGTTGGAGACAATGCAGGGAGACAGATTTTGAAGTGGTCAGGAAGATCTACAAAACAGACAAAACATCCTTCAAACAGACAAAAAAAAAAAAAAAAAAAAAAAAAAGTACTTAACAGGTACAAAATGTATAAGCAACACAATTCACTCTTTTAAAAATTGAAGAGTTTTGCATACAAATAAAGGAGTTCATTTTCCCATCCTCTATTAAAAAATAAAAGTTACCATGTTATTGAAATTAATCATCGAAGATAGCGGATATGGCAGAAATACTTCCAACACACCGTATAAGGGTGTCTGGTTCAGTGTTAAGTTTGAATATCGAATGCTGTTTTATTTACATTATTTGGACTATTGTTCTGGGTATATAAACCTAATGTCTTCAGCAACTATTACCCAGAAATTCATACACAGACATCTTCAAGGACACATGGCACAGTGGATAAAGATGTTAGATCCAGTAACAAGACCCAAAGAGTGTGAGTTCAATACCCGACTAAGGCAGTGGACAACTTTCAGAGGGAAATTAACAGGAGATAACTGATAACTGACATCCATTAAACATGGCACATGGAACTAGAACAGTCTACCCCCAGTGAGTGAAATAAAGGGTTCAGTTCGACATTCCAGCCTGAAGAAGGCCGGAGCGTACAACGGCCAAAAACATTGTAATAAATATGGCAACAAAGATGAGGACAAGTGTCCAAATAATGTACATGATACCTCATCTCAGAAATATAGACAGATGCTGTTTATTGTGAAAACTATTTTAGTTGGCAACTGAGTTTGAAACATCTCAAGGAGAGTTATTACAATCTTAGATAAATTAAGCTCAAAGTAACTGATCCATACCAAGTGAATTTGCCTCAGACATAATACAAAGAGAAAATGCCCATGAAATACATTTACCTAATTTGTACTTTTTATGACATTTGCCCTTTGATTCAAAATTATAACTTTTGATTTAAAAACTTGAAAAATTTCTCATCTGGAATAGATATTTGTTTCTTTAATTTTTTTTTTTTTATACATGAAATTTTCTAGTTGCAAATTTAATGTTTTCATGAAGAAATGCATAAGGAAGAAAATACATCTGTCTGGCATTAACAAATTAAATAATGCATTTCACTGAAGCAAGAAATAACAAAAAGAAACTCTGTAATAAACACAATGTGAAAAGGTTATTTTAGCAAAACTTCAAAGCTTAAAGAATGATTTTGCTGCTGCAAAAAATAAAAATCTACAAAAAGGAAATTAAAAAAAAACTGGAAAATCAGTTTTCAAAACCTATAATGCAACAGCCACACAAAATAAGGTGCAATTCAAACAAACAATATCTTTTTTTAATATTTAAAATTTTAATAAAAGATTTTCCAATTTCATCTAGACATTTGAACAGTTTCATTTTAGCAAATCCAGTCTTCAGTTTTTGTCACAAGAAATATTTTTTTCCTTCCTGGATTATTCCAAAAACAATCGCTGAAATGTCAACACTAAGAAAAACATGAACAAATTGTCCAAACAAAATTTGCAATGTTAACGACCCTTCTCAAAGCTTTTGACAAATAATTTATATTTTAGAATCACATCAATAATGTTGTATTAAGTACTGCTATGATGATTAGAAAAAAAAAGGAAAAATAAGCCCAGTTTTGCATTTCTGTATTTTATTAATACACAAAGATAAACTTGATCTGTACCAATAATTATTAAGTCACTCCATGAATGGAGTTTGTTTCTACCAATATTATTCAAGAATGAAGCAACAGCGGAGTCCTTACCTGAACTGTACATGCGACACAACTGCAGTTGGCCAAATCTAAAGACGTGAGGAGATTCATTCCAGGAAGAACTCTTGTTGATACACCTGAAAATATAAAAGTTGATCAACCTATAACACAAAAACACCAAACTCACAAGTTCTTGTATCACTTAACCAATTATTTCAGGAATTATTTGGACAAGTGTCCTCATCTTTGTTGTTGTGATTACTACATTTCAGTTGGTAGGTACTCTGACCTTCCTATTCGTGTTGTGGAAATTCAGGTTTTTTTGTTCACCATTTTGAGTTTGAACCAACACAAACACATTTAAATTATCAGTGTTGAACTTTGTAGGATTGAATTAGTTAACCCAAGTACCTGCTCAGACTGGCATAGAGATAGGGGGGATGATTTTGTAATAGAACTTAAGTAGAATAGAAAACACCTGGATGCAAACCAAGCCTGAAAAAAGATTCCATTGGCTTCATGCATAATACTGGTATTCCTGTCAATCATGAACATAATCAGAAAATATTAGAGATTAAAGTGACGTTCAAGGAGAAAATTTTTGGAGTTTAATTTAAAATTGCAGCCCAATATTTGATAGGACAATTTAAAATGAACTTTGATGATTAGTTAAGATGATTACATGTTTTATTTCACAGCTGAACGATACAAATAAAAAAAAAAAACTACATAATTTCTATTATCTAAGAAATTTGAAACTTGAAATACAAATGACTGAAAATTTTAAAGCAACCAATATGCAAGTAGATGAATTTAAAAAAACTGTTCTACAGGGACAATTAAATCCTAAGCCAAATGAAAGATTGTTTTAAAAGAAGAAACAGAAGATAGAAAGCAAAAGCTTTTGATTTCTGAATGCACAATCTTCAGGGTCACAATTTCTTGAGTCTCATCAGAAAGAAAAAAAAAACAAAAAAAAAAAAAAATAACCCTTATTTCTCTGGATTTCTTAATCATTAACAGGTGGTTTCTTGATTCACAATTGCCTTTTTTTCTATCTCCTTTCCTTGTAGAACTTAAAGAGTAACTTATTTAATGACTCATGCCTCATGAAAAGAATTTCCTTCTCTGCATGCTCAAAAGGTAAACCAATTTCTTTAGATTTAAACTTCTCTTCAATGTTAAAATCTCAAATACCACAATTTTATCTCTGATCATCTCTTTTGCAGTGTCTCCAATATTGCACACTTTGGCAAAAAACATGCTGCAAAAGTGAAGAAGAACAAGAAGTTTAAACCAAGTGAAGTGAAGGAATTCTCAGAAATTAATGACAAGAGATTATAAGACATTATTTGATCTCTACACACAAGATACCAAGGATGAAAAGGTTTATTGTTAAAGATGTGAAAAGGGAAATTAACTCTGGAACTACCATGTCAATTATAAATGAAGTAGAGTTTAAAAAAAACAAAAAAACATTCAAGTCAGACAGTTGAAGTGATCAGTATTATAGCAGTCATTATTAAATTTAAAGGTCAAGAGAAGAGGCTGCTAATGTCAGTGATGCCACATTGTCCATCATCACTTCTAGACAACAATTAGATGAAGGAGTTTTACATGAACAGTTTGTTAAAAGTGGATGACAGAGAAAAAGAAAATTTGAAGATAAGTTGTGGACTCAGGCAGAAAATGAAATAGCCATTGCTCAACTGGTTCAATACATATTAAAAGAGAAAGTTGAAGAGTTGTTGAACCTGATGGTGAGGTTGAGCAGTCACTTTCAAGTGCAATATTCAGACAAGAACAATTGGTATTGCCAATCTGAAATGAAGATGGCACCATCAGAACATGTGAAGATTATTAAAATGACATCTCTTTAAATTATGTCACTACTTCCATGATGAACAGCAATTTTCCGTATTTTCAAAGTTGACAATTTCATATTGGGTTTTTTAAATTAGTTGTACTCCAAATTGTCTGTCTAGACAATATCAAAATAATCCCATCTTAAACTTTAGGGGATGAAATACCAGAGAAAATTCAACATAAAAAAAAAAAAAAAAAAGACATACACCACCTTGTACTATAGAACAAGGTCTCATCTTTAATAATTGGTTAGTTTTATGCCTCTGTGCTGACACTGACTCTAGGTGCACATGAATCAAATAGAGAGTATACAGCATTTATGAAAAACTGTCCAACACATTGAAATTTGTATTGCTGACCAAAGAATGAACATCACCAGCCAAATTCCATTTTAAATCAGACTTGTTTCATTGATAGATTTTACACAGACTAAATCTTTTTCTTATATTTTCTTTAATGATGCATTTTAAAACAGCATAAAGCATTTATTTACTAGAAAAACCTTTGAAAATTTCATGGTTTTCTGTTTTAATATTCTGATGACTTAATTCTTAAGCTAATGATTGAACAAAGCTAATGGCAGGTTCTATGGCAAAAATATATCTATAGTAATTCTATTGCATCATTAAATATTTGAGCTTAACAACTTTAACAAAATATTGCAATAACAATCATAAATATGAATGCTGGTCGTTATTTAAAGTAGTAAGGGGGTACAAATAAAAAAGATTTGAAATTGATAATTTTTTCCATTTTACTGAAACAAGTTCTTTAAATTTTTCTCATTCTCGTTTGTCCCTAAAAAAATTAAAATACAACTTTTAATGGTCATTTACAAAGTATCACTACAAACTTACTGAAGAAAAATTTAAAACTCATTTTGAATAATCTAAATGCCTTCTTTCAAGTTAAATTTTGCTTTTATTTGAAAGATAACAGCCTAAAGCTAATTTGTGTAAAAAAAAAAAAAAAAAAAAAAAAAAATTAAATAAGGTCTTTAACATTTTAAAACATAAAATATTGCCATGGTCACTCACCAAATCTCCATTCTTGATGACAAGTGAAAATAAATTTAAAAATCCAGTATTTACCTTTTTTTTCAAAGTAAATTAGTAAAATTTAGGAATAAACTACTGGATTTTGTAAAATAATACTTATTTTTTGCTTAAAACACAGAGAAAATAATGTGTATTTATGCAGAGTAACCTATGAGCTGTCATAACCACAGTAGCATTCTGATGTTAATACTCAAAAATGATATTAACTTTACATTATTCAATTCTTAAAACATATCTTCAGTTAATAGAAAAATTCCATATTGAAGGAATTTTAGAAGTATAATGAAAAATTATAAGTACATTTTTTAAAAATAGATATTCAATGTAGAATTTTTGCTTCAAATAAGAAAGAAAATCTTTTAAATTATGCAAGTGCCAACTCACAACAGAAATGTTTTTTTGAGTTTTATTAAGTTATCTTTTGGTAAAGTTCATGACAAACTTTCAGTATGTTCACAGTTGATTTTTTTTTTTTTAACTCAAGTAAAATCTTCAGGTATTTTTCTTTTATGTAAGTGTAAAAAGTTTTCTTTTACGTAAGTGTAAAAGAAGTTTTCTCAAAATCTAAATGTATTACTGACAGTTGAAAGTTGTGGGTGGAACTGAAAAAAATAAATAAATAAATGCATCATTTCACTATTGATCAATGTCAAACATGTTTAAGCTGGCTGGAAGCAAAACCAGCAACTGAGTGCCAATCAGTGCTAAAACGGAGAGGCAAAAGAAGAAAAAAGCTTAGTGTTAAGCTGCTGCTGAGAAATGGAGAATTTGTCATCAAATATGGTGGTCCTGTGAAGTCCATTAAAAATATACAAGTAGAGGTTTGGAATCACTGAAAGATCAACTCAGATATCTGAAAGTTCTCTTAGATATCAAGATCAACAGCTGTGGAAGTAAATCTCAGCTGGAAGCTGCTCTTTGCAACTACCTGATGACAGGAAAATCAGTTGATTCATCTCCACCTCTTTGACAAAGGAAAGACGAAAAAGCACTTAATGATTTCAAGTATTTAAACAACTCTAGCAGTAGTGATGAAGAACGCCGAGCACAAGTGACCTTTAGTTATGACTCCAACTTTTACATTGGCCAAACCATTGATATTGCATCCCCATTCTATGCTGTGATAATGTTTTCAGCTCCACCAAAAGAATAGAAATGATTATTTCTAGTCGCCTTTGTCTGATAATATTGCTCAATTGAAATCAACATTTGTCTTCAAGGTGGGACTTGATGCAACCAAACGAAGCACCTCCACAAAAAAAAAAAAATATACCACAAAGTTTTGTTATAAAATAACCTATTCAGTATACAAAAGTGGACTGAAAAGTTCATAGAAAAGATGCTAGAGCTATGAAATCTTGTATGCATTTATTCAACTCTTCTTATTAATAACTGCAACATGTCTTTTCCAGGTAAACTGACATCTGACTGTTCAAAGAAGACTTCAAAAGTAATAAGTAGCAGTTTCTCTTGAAAATGAAAAAAATTTGGCCTTGTGGAGTTATCAAGTACTTGCAAAAATAATGTTTTGCCCCAAATGACATTCATGCCATCATGGTTGCTATATTAGGGGATAACGTCCCAGCTTTATCAACAATATAAAAGTGGGCAGTTGAATTTAAGAGGGAAAGGGAGAGTTTCCAAGATGACCCAAGATCTGGATGTCTTGCTATGGAATGAGGTTGAAATAATAGACAGAGAACATCACTGGAAAATGCAAAAACTTAAGGAATCAGCACATATTGGAGGCCACAAAAATCTCCTAAGCCACCCAAGCATAGAAATGAAAAATGGGAACCAGTAATACAGAGTGCTAGAGAAAAAGCAATAACAACAAAATTGCATGAGCTCTGATTAAAAAAAAAAGAAAAGAGTTACCGAGACATTAAGTTTATAAGTCCCAAAAATTCATACATTGATGCCCTCAAGGACATATGGCCCAATGGATAAAAATGTTAGTTGGATTCAGAAATTGTGAACTCAATACCTGGCTATGGCAGTAATGAACAAAAACTTGAAGAATTGAGTTGAGATAACCGAGACATTCAGAAGAGGCATGGCATGTGGAACTAGATATATTGACTTATTTTAACTTATTTTGATAATTCCATAAAAAAAATGTTCACATCCACTTGACTAATTTGCTGCAATATAAAATGTTAGATGATAACAATGGTTATTAAGAACACTGCAGAAAAGATCCTAATTAATTTGAGAATAATTTTAATATTTTTTTAAAACTACTTTGTCTTTTTTTTTTTTTTTAAAAAAGAGATTTTTTGAAGCAAAGATTATATTTATTTTGTTTTTTTAAATGCTCTGACTTTTTCTAACTTACAATTGAATTTTGACAAACAAGATATAAGTTCCTTCTCTACAAAACAAATTTAAAAAATAAAATAGCTTTATCAATTGAATCATTATATATATATATATATATATATATATATATATATATATATATATATATATATAGCAAATTTTTAAAATTTGCATTAAAAATAAATAACGATATCAAATATTTATTAAAATATGCTCTTAAAAATTGTTATGCAAATTAAATGTTAACAATTATGTAGCAAACACCATTTGTTAATAATATACAGGTGTTGGACAAAATAATTGGAACAGGTGCAAATTCCATTCCTATATTTCAAAGACCTATTAAGAACTTTAACTAAAACTTTGTAATTGCAGGTTATATCTATTGTAAATATGTTTATTTATCTAATTTACTGTCTGTCTTATTTAGTTTTAGAATTTAGTAAAATTTAAGCTGAATGCATGACCTCTCCGAGTTCGAAAAAGAGCAAATTGTTGGAGCTCGCATAGCAGGAACCTAGATCACTAAGGTTGCTGAACTGTTTGGTTTTTCAAGAGTTACCATATCAAGAACTATGATGCAATTTGAGAAACAGAGCAAAACCTCTAGCAACTGTAGCAATTTGGGCTGGACTTGCAAACTTACTGACAGGGACTGACGTGCATTGAAATGCAATGTGGCAAAAAATCATCGGACTATTGCTGCCAAAGTGACTGCTGAGTTGAATAATCATCTGAATACTCCAGTTTCTACTAAAACTGCTGTGAGCTCCATAAAGCTGCATATCATGGAAGAGTCACCATAAGGAAACCTCTTCTCTCCACATGCAACATTCAGAAGAGGTTGAAGTGGAGCAGAGATCACAATGCCTGGTCTGCAGACCAATGGAAGCAAGTCATTCTCAGACGAGTCCAGTATTTCTCTTTTCCCAAATTCAGGGCGAGTTTATATGTGGAGGCAGCCCAAAGAAGTTTACAACCCTGACTGCATTCTTCCAACAGCGAAGCATGGAGGTGGATCAGTGATAGTTTGGGCCGCCATATCATGGAAATGCCCTGTATGGTAGAATCAACAGCAAAGATTACCTGAATATTTTGGAGATGATGTTCATCCAATGGCCCAGACTTTATTCCCTGATGGTGACTGCATCTTCCAAGACACTAATGCTCCAATACATACCGCCTCAAGTGGTTAAGAATTGGTATGAAGAGCATGAAAGTGAGCTAGAACACATGGAATGGCCTCCCTAATCTCCAGATATCAATATTATTGAACATTTGTGGTGCATTTTGGAGCAACAAAGTTAGGAGCCGCTATCCTCCACCGTCATGTCTTAAAGAACTGGAGCAAGTGTTTCAATTATTTTGTCCAACCCCTGTATATAAAAGACTGTTAGTAAATTCATATTAACACTATACTATATTTGCCCAGCCTCCCCACCAAGGCTGGATGTAACACAAGGTTATTATGAGCCGTTTGTCATACTGATGTAAGGTGAAAACACAGACAAAATTTTTAACCTTACACAAATTATAAAAGATTATAAAATATTAATGCTCTGTGATCTTGTAACAAATTCATTAAAAAAGATAAAGACAATAGACTAGAAAGAATTGTAAACATTAGTGCATATTGTTGATGTTTTTTCATAGTTAACAAGGACTTTAAACACAAGAAGAGTCACCTTGAAAAGGTTTGAATTTGATTATCAGAGTAAAGTTAGTAAAAAGGCCTCACCAATCAGAAATGAACTTTTAGAATCCAGTCAAGAACTGTGCATCCTCAAGTAAAAACTTCAAGCACAATATCAACAAAGTATATCATTCCAAGGACTAATGTGTTCATATTCTCTTTTGTATACATTTCCAGTGGTTCATTTGCCATACAAATCTTATGTGTATGTTGACAAAAGCCAAGAATATATTTTCAATTGTGTCTAACATTTTCATTCCAATGCAAACAGCTAATGAACATTAAAAAAAAAAAAAAATGTTTTTAAATTCTCCTTGTCATCTATGGCAAGGCTAAAATAGCCTTGACAAAAAACATTGACAATCACATTAATAACCTTAACTTAATCTCAGGTCATTTTATATTGTGATAAGATAGGGAGGTGGGGTGGGAACACACCTCCTACTTTAATTAAATTAAAACACAACTGGTATTTTTTTTTTAAACTTCAATCACTATATGAAGTCTATGACCAATACATATATATAACTTAAAATTAAGAAGAAACTGTAATAAATGAAATATACCAAAGTTTTAATTAGGAAGATGAATGGACATGATTTCAGATAAAACAGCTCATATTTCTGTGTCAGTTAATTTGACTTCAGATCCTTAACAACTAGAATATAATTTATGTGCAACCTTTTTAAATGAGAAATTATCATTATTTCATGCCTTTATATTCAGACTATATCCTCATCTTGGTTGTTATAGTCAGTGTGTTTCGGCTGATGAACCCTCTGGTTTCTTCAGGTATCTGTTGTATTCAGTACCAATATATTGTTAGTATAAAAGTTAAGAAACGTTCCATAGTCCAAATGTAAAGGAAGATAATAAAGTTTACAATTATAAAGATTATAGATCATATTTTTGCAGGCCAAGAAGATCCAATCCGTTTTTGTTATACATAGAAATTTTTCCATCAGATTATCTATCAATAGTAAAGGAAATGGGTTAAGAGACTATACAGATAAATAGGGATAAGGCAAAAGAAAAAAATTATCAGGATCAACGTGTACTAACTTCTCATTTAAATCATTCAACAAAAACACAATACATACATGTATAAATCAAATGTCAAGGATAGGTTAGACCAGTGATTTGCTGCAAGAGTTGGAAGGGGAATTGTAGCGTTTAAATAAGATTTCATATTTTTTAGTAATAACACTAAAGATTAAGATTCTAAAAGCTAATCATGTAAAAAAGAAGTAAGTGATTAAATTAGGTACCTCCAAAGATTCACTAAATAAAATAATGAGCATACATGATAAAAATAAATGCCCCAAACTTAATAAAAACAAATCCTTTAGAACCTTCTAAATTTTGATTAGAAATCTTTATTAATTGGTTTTCTACAGGTTATTTAAAGCCAGAAAATATTTTTAGATTGTAAATTTTTTTTGGAGAGAAGGAGAACTTTATAGTTCAGGGATCCAAGTTTTAGTGAACCCATAGCTGGGGAAAGAAGAAGCAGAGTCATACCTTTGTCAAGGGCATTTGCACTTAAGTGAATATAACAAACCAAACAGAAATTGTAACTTGGATCTCCAATTAAAAATTCCAAGCAATTATCCATCATACCACCTGCACGTCCAAGCTTACAGCACCTGGTATTCCCAAGTAGTCACCCATCAAGGTACTGATCAGACTCGACATTGCTTAACTTCAGTGATTATACTGAAACTGGTGTTTCAATGTGATGTGTTAAGCCTAAAATTCTTGGTTTTTTTGTCTCATCGACATGAGACCGTAAATTTGTATGAGAAATTTGAGCATTTTTTTGCAATGAGTTATTTGGAAATTCTTTCAAAAATTAATTGCAGGTTTTAATGAAACTTCCCATATTAAAAAATTTTGAGAAATTCTTTTTTGTAGTGCTTAATGTTTATATTAGTTATAAGGATAAGTCTTTGGAGAATTTAAATAAAATTGCTTCGATCAAACAGGACTCCCAGTTACAGAAAATATGCTCCGACTTAAGAAAAAAAGTTGAAATAAAACAAAAATTGTATTTAATTAGAAAAGCTTTTAATTACTTTTATAAATAAAATATATTATGGACACTATTTTCTTATGAAAAAATTTTTTTGTTGACTAATAAATTTTTAAAAGAATTGATTTCATATTTTTTTTTTAATTTTAATTAGAATAATTTATAGACTTTAAAATTTTGTACAAATTTATAGAGGTCAAGTGATATTGTTATTAAATAAAAACTGTATTTACTAATAAATGGAAAAATTTACTATAATTCATTGACACCAATATTTTAAAAAGAATTTTTCATTATTTTTGCGTATGTATAAACGTGCTGATTTTTGTAAATACAAACATCTTATACATGACATTATCAAATAATAGTAATTTTCTAACATTTCCTCAACAAACATCTTTGAAAGTCACTATTTATATTATTCGAACTATTGTCCTCATCTTTGTTGCCATATTTATTACAACGTTTCAGCCATTGTACGCTCCGGCCTTCTTCAGGCGGTTGTAATGTCGAACTGAGCCCTTTATTTCGTTCACTGGGGTAGACTGTTCTAATTAACTGATAACTGACATCCATTAAACATGGCACTAGAACAGTCTACCCCAGTGAGCGAAATAAATAGTTCAGTTTGACATTCCAACCACCTGAAGAAGGCCGGAGCATACAATGGCTGAAACGTTATAATAAATATGGTGACAAAGATAAGGACATTAGTTCGAATAATGTAAATAGTGTGCATAATACCTCATCTTTGTAAGACTATACTAAAAATTCAATAAAATATTAAAATGATTAAAACATTTGAGACTTTTTAGTATTATTGAGTAGTTTAAAATGAAATGTATAAAGAACGTGTATGTTGCATTCATTCATCATGAAATTTTATTACAATTATCACCCTCTTACATAAATTATCCAAGCTGTAAATGTGTCAATACTTTATAGAAACACCTACATGTGTTAAAAAATGCTTTTCTGCAAATAATAAACTATAAGTAATATTTATTTCAATTCAGATTAATTAAACATTAAACAAATAATCTTTTTCAAATAACGTTTCAGAACAGTATATTTTTAAGATTTTTTCATAAAATGTTGTGTTGACAAATTTATTAATATGGACTATTTTATAGATTTTTTTTCAAGCAATTTAAATTTGGTTTGAAATTCAGCAAATTATTACCTTGGAATTAAAACTAAAAAAAAAAAAAAAAAGCTTTAAGATTTTTCATTTTTAAAATGTTTTTTAAACCATAGATGTTTTGTTTCTTTTCAGTCAGTTATGTGCCATGCATGATACACGCTAGGTGATCATGTACCTTTCGATACATGACTGACGAGGCAGATTTTTTCCTGCAGGAAGACCAGTTGCCATCCAAGGCTATAGCCGAGAGGAGAAGAAGAGGATTCATGCCTTTCCCAAGGGCATTAGCACGAAAGTGAATGTAATGGATTCGACTGGAATTCGAACTCGGCTTTCCGGTTCTTCAATCCGAACCGCTATCCACCGTGCCTCCTCTCTTTTTTTTTTTTTTTTTTAGGCATCCATAATTCAAAAGTGTTTATACTTCTACTTTCCTAATTCAAGCGTTTTAAAATTCCCTTAATAAAGTGTTATTCATTGGATCATGATTTTAATTTTCGTGTTTTATAATTATAATAATTAGACACGGCAAATAAAAATAAATTATCAAAATCTTCCAAACTGATAAATAAAAATCTGTGGAATTCAAATAACTTAAAAACCACTTGAAAAAATAGTTTTTCATAGAACCACGCTTCAATGATTTTAGACAGCTGCATATGTGAAGCAAAAAAAAGTACAGTTCATAAAGTTAAAAACTCACTAAAAAAAAGACTAAAAAAGCGATTCCACTAACAACCCAAGTATTTGGTTTATCTCAACTTTATGCTAATTACGTTGAGACATTATTTATTTATTTTTATATCAGAACAAAATAGGAAAATTAGTTTCCTCCCACGATGAGACTCTGATCAGATTATATAAGGTTTCTCTTCTTGTTCACACGCAAAGAAGCTGTACATATTTTTACGCGGGCGAAACTTTAATGAGGCGAGCACTTGTTACATTATTATTCACCTTGGCAAGTTCTTAAGGCGTGTAAAAAAAAAATGTTCCTCTCTACTAATGGATCAGAAAAATTATTAGGAAAAACTAAAAAGAAAACAACGTAGCCAAAACGAAAAGGTCGATGTCATAATTTTACTTATTTTTTTATTTTAATGAAATTCAATATTTCAGTATCTGAAACTAAAACTTTACTATTCACTATTCAGTTTAAAAATAATTTGCATCTCTTGGTTTTGAAGGTAAAAGGTCGAACAAAAATCTGTCGTCCTTCACCTTTTTCGTACGGATGTAACATAAAAAGAAGAAAGAGAAACATTTTAAATGCGATTCAAATAATTTTTTAAATATTAAAACAAAATGTGAATATCAGAATAAGGAACATTTGTATTTTAACTCAAACTGTTTTGTTTTGTAGGAAAATTATTTTTTTAATAGTTAATTAAATTAGACAAACAAAAAAAGTAAAACATGGTAATGGCAGAATGAATTTTTCTTAAAAATTACAATTTACATTCAATATCAGTTTTTTTACTGTATGGTTTTGTTTGAAAAAAAATACATAAAAAAACGTAACAAAAATCGTTTGTAATATTTGATCGCATTATTTAAAGAACCGTTGAATAATATCTGAAATCAGGTCATTTAAAGTTATTATGAATGAATGTCACATTTTTCCACAAGAAGTTGGGTTGTTCTCAAAAAAGGAAGAAAATAAACAAAAAAAATGTTACATTTTTAAAGACATTTTAATTTTTCACTATGGTAGTTGAAAAAAATTTAAAAAAATGCTTACTTTACTTTTACTACTAAATTTTAATACCAGAAATTATTTCTTCTAGTAATCAATGTTCTTTGTATTTAAAAAAAAAATAGAGATTAACTTAAAAAGTGAAATGGATTAGTTGTAATTTTGACCTAAAGTCCATGACTGATTTGATTATTTATATAACTTTAGAATGAATGACAAGAAGCGATTATCTTTTCGAAAAGAAATAATGATATTCCTATTTTTCCAACTATTTTAAGATTTACATTTAAAAAAAAAAAAAAATCAAATCTATTTTTCTCCGGTTTATAATTTCAGTTTAATTATTAAACTCGAGATTTTTAAATTTAGCTTTCAAACTCAGTTTTCATAAATGGCTTCTTTTTTTTTTTTTTTTTTTAATAATATTTATATTCATATATTTTCGTACCCGTTATTCCAAAATATAAATTTTCAATCTTCTTGATTGAGTGATGATAATGTCAATTCAGATTTTTAAAGCTCGAGAAAATAATTTTGTCCAGTTCGCTAAAAAATAAACAAAAATTTTACTTTTTTTAGTTTTACAACTTATTAAAAGATTTTTTCTTAAATTAATCCTCTAATTAATTGATGCAATCTTATTTGAATTTTGGGGGAAATAATCGTTTTTCAAAACAAACTTTTTGATTGCACAACTTAAATTGAATTGTTTTTATTCATAAGAAAATAACACCAATACATATTTTTCATTTAAATCAGAAATTTCACCAAATTCGTGGGCGTATTATTGTACAATACAACAATCTCTAGAACAAGAATGATTTTTAATCAATTTTCAGAGGTAACATTTTTTAATTATGAAGTCAACCTAGTTTTTAATTTGGAAGAAGTTAATTCCTTTTCTTTTTTGATGACCTTGAATTTTTTTTTAAAAAAAGGACAATAATATGGAATTGAAATGGATTATTTAATGATTAAAAAAGATTTTTATTGAGTAGAAAAAAGATATTCAAGTTTAAGAAATTGTAATGATTTTTTTTATGCAACAGGAAACTGTTACGCTCTAATTACACGATTATAATTTTTATTATTCAGTCATTTCAATATGTCAAATAAGAAACTAATGACTTATTTGTCGCTAAAGAAAAAGAATAGGACAAGAAATCAAAGGTCAAATAAAATAAGGGAAATGTTTTAAGGTCGCAAAGAAGAAAAATCCTTTACCAACCTTGACAATCCCGGAGAATAATTTGAATTAAAAGCAGATACACATAAACATCGGACACTCTGCCGGGCGAGTGTATGTCCAGTCGCGGTATTGTAGAGAAAAGACCTGGCCTTAAGAACTGACCGAAACCTCATCATTCTCTCAAGATTGTTGTTGTTTGGTGAACAGAAATGAAAATTTAACGAGAGACAAGCGGAGAGGCAATCCTCTCACAATTTCTCTCTCTGCCCCAAGACAGTCAAGGTCAGCTACTCTCTTCTACCGCTTCGATGGGAAAATCAAAGAGCCTAACTTTACTTGATCTTAATTAGACATCTACCTTTAAAAAAAGGCGATAACAGAATAAAAACTTGCATCTTTCAAATAGAAAAACATAATTTAAATTAAATATACAGGTATTTCAATATTTCAATTTTGTAAAGGTGAATACGAAACTAATGCCTAATCACTTTATACCTAAATGCATAAATTGTTTAAAAATTATTAAACAACTCCTAATGATTAAAACTTTAGATACGGAGCAGCGCCATTCTGTTAATAATTGTATTATTTGGAAAATGCAAAAGTATCAGAAAATAATTGCATCAAGAGATATTTTTCAAATAAATTGTTACGAAACTAATAATATTTTAAAAGTTTATTTGTTACCATGGCAACCCAAATGGCAGCAATAAAAAAAAAGTTACACTTCCAATGTAAGTTCTATTGTTAAATTGCAATTCAAAATTTTATTTTTCATTTCATTTATATTTTTAAAAAATCGTATTCGAGAAGGGGAATTTAAAAAATTCATCATTGTCATATGCATACACCGAATGCAAAGTTATTTTTATGATCAATACTTATTATTATTATTATTATTATTATGATCAATTAAGTTAAAAATTTGTTAAATAATTTTTGTACTTAACAAATTTAACTTTGATAAAAATTTGAAAATTTTGTTTTTAATTTTCAATTTTGTTCTAAATTCTAAAAATACAGTTTTAAAAAGAAAAAGATATTTTTGAGGGAAATATTATTCTCTAAATTAGATATGAAAAAATTCACAGATTAAAAATTTACCCAAACTGAAAATTAAAAATTTTGAAAGAGATTCTTATACAAAAATTATGTTCTGAAATTTTAATTTTATTCTCTAAATATTTTAGTGATATTGTGGGGGTTACCACCACCTTGTCTGTCAAGATGCCTGGTAGGTGATGCTGCTTCTAAGTTTATAAAAGGAAAGACATAAGCACCTCTCTTTCTCTTTATGCTCACTCTGAAGAATAGGATGCAGTAGATAGCAGGCATGACCAGTCTTCCCATCTGGGGAGAACTAGCAGACGGACTAATTTCAAACAAACTATGTAGACATCACCCCCATGTTACAGATAAGGATATTGCTGAATACTAGTATGTTTGGGTAAAAATAAGTTACCTTTATATTGTGTATAGACATTTTATATTATATATTTATGGGTACTGTTATGAATTTAAAAGCAATTCAAAGCAGCAGGAAGACAAGATTATGATAACCTTAAGAATGGCTTTATTCAACAAAAGAAACAAAGCCAAACGACACTATCGACATCTCTCCACATAATCCTCCTCTGCAAAATACAGCAGAATTTATAAAAGAAAATATATGTTCATTTGCATACAATGCATTTACGTACAAAACATCAAAGAAGAGTTCATTTTATAATAAATACGTGTGTGAATGAATGGAAGTGTGGGGTCAAAGATGGATGGTAAGGTGTCAGATATTTTTTAGAATTACAAAGAGCAAGAATTTTGGGAGAGCAATGACCCCCATGTCCTGTTCTTTTGTTAGACTACTTTCAACCGTCTTAACCATTTTAAAGAACCATGATGTCCGTGTGGTAGGTAAATGGTTACATTGGATAAATGCTAGTGATATTTAGAAAGCTGAAGATTTAAAATAATCCACAGTGACATCATGTGTAATGGTTAATGTGAGAGAGACCGAATAAAAAAGAATGCATTTTTTTTTAAAATTTTACTTTCCCATATGTTATGAATTTAAAAGCAATTAAAAAAAAGCAGAAATAAGAGATGGCGATAACCTTAAGAAAGGCTTTATTCAACAAAAGAAGCCAAGCCAAATGACACTATTGATGTCTCTCCACATAATCATTCTCCCCTAAAATACAACAGAATTTATATAAGAATATGTATGTTTATTTGCATATAATAAATTTACATACAAAGCACAAAAGAAGAGATCATTTTTATAACACTTGACTCTCCTGCAAGAAGGAGAAGAAGGTTTGACTCACATAACAAAATCTTCATTCTTTGTTGGTGCCTTTCATGTTCTTGAAACTCTGTAGAACATTACCACTTTTGGGACTAGCCTGAAGCTGATTAGAGGCTGGTATAACATCATTAGAGGCTGACCCTGAATTATCATGCTGGGGCACAGTTGAAGTGAGTATGTCGGGACTGCCGAGGTCCTCAGGAGCATGTTGGATATTTGGGATGCTTATTCTCCCATTCAAATCAGTGGATGGACAAAGTGCTAAGTGTTGAAGAGATACTGTTGACTCTCATCCATCAAGGAACCTAATATTTGCATATGTAGGATTTACATCAAGCAATTCCACCTTGACAAAATTATCATTTTTACTTGACTGGAAATGTTCCTCAGAATACAGGTCTGAGGACAAGCCATGATGATAAAAATGAGTCAGCTGAAGAGCCCCAAGGGAAATTGAAGAACCTTTCATGTGGTGTAGCATTTGTAGATGTTGAAAGTAGGAAACAAAGAGAATGGAGAGCATTTGGTAGAACTAATTTCCAAAATTTTATGTTCATATTGTATGTTCCTAATACCAGGTGAATATTTCTCTAAATAATTCCATTGTGCCATTCAACTTATGAATTGCCTGTTGGAAATGCTTCCTTTCTCAGTTAGGTAGGAGTTTAACTCTTAGCTAATAAGGGATGCACCTCTATCAAATGGGAGCCAACAAAGGCTGAAAATTTGGTCATGACATTTTATCACTGTCACTGAACTAACATCAAGACATGAAAAGGCAAACAGGAAACAAGAATATTCATCTACAGCCATTAACAAATACTTATTATGAGTATTAGATGGTAAGGACCGTTTAAAATCGATGCTTAACCAGTCCATTGGACCCAATGCACTTATCAATTCCCCTGGAGCAGAAGGTTTGAAGAACTTTGGCTTCCATTTGGAGCAAATTTGACACTGAGAGCAAACCTTTTTCACACATTCTGTTGAATATGGAAGGTTTTTGCATTTAATGAAGTGTAACATTCATGCGACTCTTTGGTGACATAAACTACTGTGAAATTTATTTAAAGATGAATTTGTTGTGGCTGCACAGTGAGCTCAAGTTAGGGTATCCGGGACAACATTGTCCAGCCCAGGTCTGTATGCAATTGAATAATTAAATTCAGCCATCTCTATTCTCCAAATCTGAATTTTGCTGTTCTTAATCTTTGTTTGCTTTCTATTGCCAAACATGAATGCAATGGAAAGTTGATCAGTTATTAGAGTAAAGTGATTGCGCAACAGTAAGTGTCACCACTTTCTAGCATCTTCCATGATAGCAGTAGCCTCTTTTTCCACTGAAGGGTAGTTTAATTCACTCTTATTTAGGCTGCTTGATATGAAGACAACAAGACTGCCATTTTGATTAAGAGTTGCACACAAAGCAACATCGGAAGCATCGCATTCTACCAAAAAAGGAATACTTTCATCAGTAGATATAAGCATTGCAGAACACAATTCCTCTTTGAGTTCATTAAAAATTCCCAAAGCTTCTTATCGGAAAAGATTTAGTATTGATCAATGAACAGATTTTATTAGAAAACAAAGGAATCCATTTGGAATAATATAAAAACATATCCAAGGTTCACCTCAGTCAGTAAGACAGTATCCGATGGTGGTGACAACATCTGAAGTGGGTGCAGACAGTCAGGATCTGGTCAAATAGTATTATGGCTTACATTATACCTGAGTATTTTAATAGACTTAGAAGATATTACAGACTTTGATTCATTTAATGTAAGACCCCATTTTTGTACCACTTGTTGGAACGTCTGACAATTCTGATGATGGTGTTTTTGATTATAACCACCAATGATGATTTTGTCTACATAAGGATATGTATCTATAAGGTTCTCTTTTTTCAACAAATTCGTCCATTGCCCTTTGAAACATATAGAGACCCCAATTGATTACACCAAAAGCAAACCTACAAAACTGGTATAGCTTTCCATTGGCCTCAAAGGCAGTAAACTTTTTATCCAGCTCAATTATTGGGATCTGATGGTAGGCACTTTTCAGGTCCAAAGTCAAAAATACTTTGTACCTCCCCAGACTGTTTATCATATCATCAATCCAAAGCATAAGGTAGGCATCCAACTGGGTATTTAGATTAACCATTTGGGAATAATCTCGCAACAACAACTGGGCTGTCCAGGCGTTAGCAGGGTTCAAATTTTCTTATTCAATGATTGCCTGATCATCTCTACTAAAATGCTAGTATTTGGTAGTAACATGGCAGACATTCACAAGTATACTAGAAAATAATGAGGGTATATTTACCTTAGCCGCAACAAGAACACAGTGTGCATTTCTTCAATTAACTATTAAGTCATTTTTGTTCCCACCATAAGATGAAGATTACATTTTTGTGTAGCTTCTGAAACTCATATCCGAGAATTACCGCCACACATAGGTTATCCAAAACCCCAAATTCTACTCTTCCATATTTTCTGCCACCTACTTCTATATCAGTAAACACCAGTATAGTTGGCTTCCATGGTTTTAAGATCCATAAACACTTTTTTCCTACAGGGGTGGAGTTTCAGGCTTAATAGGTTGAATGCATCTTTACTAATAAACTTTTCTGAATTACAAGAGTCTATAAGAGCAATAAACTGTCTGCATTTTATGGTGATCATTGTAGTTGCATGAGAGGATAAATGAGAGGATAAACTGGGGGATAAATATCTGGGATTAAACAGAAACATGGTTTAAAATTATTCATCATGGACATCGTCCCAGATGTCTTGATCTTAGATCGGTAAACCTTTGAAAAGTGTCCATTTATCCAACAATCAAAACATGTGACGCTACGATCAGGACTGACTTTCCGATTATGAGCTGTGTTACCACAAAATTGGCACTTTTTCTGGTAATATACTTTTGGCAGCTCTCTTCTGAACATTCACTCTTGGTACCAACAACAGCTACTACACCTGGGACCAACGAATTACTTGTAGGAGAGTAAAGTTGTGAAATTCTTTGAACGAGATCAAGTGCATGTGCTTGATTGTAGGCCAATGATAGATCCAGTGTTGGATTTTCCAGCAACTGCTGCCTAATTTAATTGTATGAAATCCCACTTATAAATTTACTCTTCTTTGTGTCGTTCAGCCATGCCTTTTTTATAGTTGCAATCTTTACTAAGATTTTGGAGTTCCTGAAGAAAATTCTCCTCGAGGGACTCCCCTGACTTCTGGCATCTGCTCAGAATCTGATGCCTAGCAGTGATCTTATTAGGTGTATTGATATATAGTTGGTCTAATGTTTGGACAGCTTCCTCATAATTTGTAAAATTATAAAGATCTTGAAGTCCTGAAAAAAATTCTCAAGGGACTCCTCTGGCTTCTAGTCAGAAGCTGATGCCTAGCAGAGATCTCATTAGGTGTCTTGATATATAGTTGGTCTAATGTTTGGACGGCTTCCTCATAATTTGTACAATCTTTGATGTACTCATACACCCCAGATAAAACACAATTTATTAGCAATCAGAACTTGTCTGGTGCTTCTTCACCCCTGTTATACTGGAACACACCTATTCTATAGTTAATAGACTCTCCCACCTATAATAAGTAGTAGTAGTAGCAGTCGCGAAGTCGCTCAGAGAGTTGGTGAGTCAGTCAATGTCAGACATTAAAGTATAAGTCACCACAACTAGATTGCTGCATCATTAACTATTATATCAAGTTCCTAACGTTTTGTATGTCAAACCTTTTTAGGACCGACTTAGTGAAATACAAGCCTCCACTGTGAAACTACTCTATAACACCCCCACATTCTAGAATAAAATTTCCAAACGTTCTTTTTCAATGTTTCCAGTCCTTAGAAGTGTTAGGGACATTGTGATCTAGGTCCAGTCAATATGGCTTGATTATTTTGGACATGTTAAGTTTTTTCCTAAATTTTTGTTGAATAAATTGTTATGAATTTAAAAGCAATTCAAAGCAGCAGGAAGACAAGACAGCAATAACCTTAAGAAAGATTTTATTCAGCCATTGAAACTGAGCAAAATGACACTATCAGTGTCTCTCCACATAATCATGCTTCCCAAAATACAGCAATAATATTGGCAGACTGAATGTGAGTCTCGGTAAAAATAAGTAACAAAACAATGGAATATAAAACAAATGAATGTTCTTACCAAAGAGAATTACATGTGTACACAATTGAAATGAAAGGAAAAGACATTGAAACTAGTTATGAGAATGTGTGTGATAGACACATGTGTGTATATGCATGTGTGAGAGAGTTCTAAAGTCAACAGAGGACCAAGGAACCGAACATGTCTTGCTGGCAGCATTCTTTATCCATGTTGATTACATCTGGAAGCCAGAGTTTAAAAAAAAAGAGAAAGGGAGAGAATAAGCTTGCCTTTTTATAGGCTTAAAGAGCGCCCCTTAGTGGGCGTTTTGGCAATGCCAAGTAGAATAACCCACAAGTGCATAAATGTTTTTTTCCTGTTTTTGAGTCATACATATGCACATAAATATCCTTTTGTGAGTTATGTTATTCTATATAAATATATGTATAAAATTCATACACATGTTGAATCCATTTCTTTTGAATATGTTGAATTTGTTTACTTTGAATGTTTTCCATCTCAACTGTCACAAGTATTAACTTCTCTCATTATAAACTGGTCACCAACAGGCAACCTTTATCCATTACAATCCTGTAGTATACATTTACTACAGCATTTATGTTTTTTTAATTAATTTTCATAAAATTAAGTTTTTTTTTTCTGTAATATATAACAAAATAGCTATTTTAGTTGAAAGGACAACTTATGAGTTACCAAAATTAAAACTAAACAACAAGAACTTCAAATGGTGAGAGTATTTTTTTAAAAAAAAGGAGAACTCACTTCCAGCAAACAACAATTTAATCATAAGGAAAGACTACATATTAAGTTTCAATAGAAAGCATTCAACAACATTTTAGCATAGGATATATTTTTATTCGTATATTGTTATTCATGGAGTATGTCTCCAGTTAGCACAAGGCTAAATTTATTGAGCTTCCTGTAGGAATTAACCCCACTCTCAATTACATCAGCTATCTCTATACCAAGTGAGTTACCTGGCAGTTGTAAGTACAGTTTTTGAGTCAGGTAGTGTAAAAAAAAGTTATATACATTAGATCAGTGGAAAAGTTACATAAGTTAACAAGATAGAATTAACTGACGTGAGATATCATCTCACATAAAAACAATCTACCTTGTTAGTTTGTATAAAGTATTCTATTTAAAATTCTTAGAACAATACCAATGACAAGAGACATCTAAAAAAGGTAGAATGGTTGAAAGAAGATAAGAATACTTGTCTAAGAAAATCAGAAATTTAAATAATTCTTTGCACTCTCTGGCAGGGAGGGGAACACAGGTTTGTATTCTGCCGGAGCACATATATTTTTCTTTAATAAGATTTCTCCAGGCCAGTAGATGAAAGTAAATAAATCTACTGTTTAATAAATAAACAGAGCATCTACTCAAATATGAATATCCACTAAAAACGATATAAAGTAATCTGTCAGATTAATAAATAAAAAATCCATTACTTTAGAATATATATATATTCTAAATATAATAATATAATAATAATATATATATATATATTCTAAATATAATAAAGACAATATATATATATATATATATATATTGTCTTTATTATATTTTTAAAACAATATGCCTGGCTGCATACACAATTCCAGAAAATTCTTATTGAAAACACAACTATACTTAAACATGAAAACAATAAACAAAAACTAAAAATTCTTGAAGCTATATACATAAAACATTTGAAACCTAACCTGAACAAAATAAACTATGAAATCTCCACAAATATTTTTAAATGCCTATAATTGATAATGGAAGCCATTGGTTTATACCAATGGCTTCCCATACTTAATACTTCTTGTTTTCACTCTCGCGTGGTCATGTGTGACGTCCCAAGCTGCGGTGCGATTTTTGCATCCACGTCTCATATGCACGAGTTTGTCGTTGCTTGGAAATCTTTCATGCAACAAAAACAGACTATCATTATTGTTTTGTCCATGTATTGTTTAATATATTGAAATGTAATTGTCATCTTTGATAATGGTTTATGTAAGCCGAAAGCTTAGATAGGATTAAAAAACATGTATCAATATGGTGTTTTTCTTTCATCTTTCAATGATAATGTTATTAAGCTTATCAGAAAATATGAAAGGAATTTACTTAAAATAAATAGACAAAAGTTGTCTATATTATTTAATGAAACCTGCATCAATATATATATATATATATATATATATATATATATATATACTCTCTCTTGTGGATTGTAGGGGAGGATACAGTTGGCTGTTGCTGCATTGAGGGAGCAAAGAGTGTTGTTGCGTAGGGGAAGTGAGAATGAGGGGGTTTTGAATCCATCTTATATATTTTAAGTTTGCCATTTGTCTTTGCTTTAAATATTGCTGCCACATCTAGTATGGTGATTCTGTTATGTATTTAGAGATTGTTGATAAAATATAAAGAATCTGCAATGTTATTGGTCCTGACCTGGCATCTCAGCTTCAGACAATTTCCCACAACCATAACATAGCTTCCCTGTGATTTTCTATAAATCTTTTCATGATAATTGTCCTGATGAACTTTCCTTTATGGTACCTAGACGTTATGAATTTAAATGCGGTACTAGATTGGCGCTAATGCCTCAACATTTTACAGTTGAAATGGTTAGATGTAACCGTTTCTTCTCTTGCACTTCTTCAGGCTTCTTTCTTCCCAGTCAACTTTGAATTTCAAAAATTAAAATGCAATGTCAATCATTATTTTCTATCTTCATAATTCCTGTTCTTCTCTGGTTCTCTCTCCTTAATGATGTTTTTTGTTCTAATATTCTCTCACATATAACAGGCATATAGTGATATAGTTTCTCACATAAAGATGAAAAGAAAATTTGATTGGTTTAAAATAAAAGTAATCACATAAAAAACAAAAATCGATAATGAAGATGTATTTTCTCTAAAAGAACATCCATTATCCCTCCTTCCTTGTGTTCAATACCTGCTAGTATCAACAGCATTCTGGATAATCACCTTCCCATGACATAATCCATAGTTATTGAAATCTATTATGTTTTTGTTTTACAGACATAGTATCTGCATTCCATGTTTAACTATCTTTGTACAGCTTCAAGTGGCTGGGTTTTGAATTCAGAATTTTCCTTCTCCTAGATTGGTTGCCAGCCAATAGAGGGCTCAGTCTGTCTTGCTAATTAAATCATAAATGAACAACTTTTGTTATAATAGCATTTGCTGTCATGACATTTTGATCATTTCCCATAGTTTTGTTTTTCAGTTCAAGAAAAAGATGTTGATGAAAATTCTATGGCATTTGAAGATGTCTACATCTTCCCTTCAGGTGATAAGTATGGTAAGTATCTTTGAAAAGCATTCCTAAATGTTCACATCAAAAAAATATCAAATATTTTGAATGAAGTAGATGGCCAATCTTGCAATTGGTTTTTTACTGTTATTAATTATTTTATTTGCACTCTTTGATTTTACTGCTTTCACTTTATAAAAAAGTAAAATTAGTGTAGATCTGGGGTAGTGAAAGTGTACTGATCAATGAAATCTATACAACACAGATTGATTTCTATAATGATGTTATCTTTAGGCCTGGCAGATAAGGCCATATACTGCCTTTAACACTAGGATAGCCAGCTCCTTTGACATTTTTATTTACATTACGCCATGAAGCAGCCATCTCTAATATATTCAATATTCAAGTCAGGAATAACAATCTGAAAAGAAATTCACAAATATTAGTATACCTCATACTGAAATAAAAGTGATTTTTATATATATATATATATATATATATATATATATATATATATATAAATTATGTATGTGTGTGGGTGTGTATAGATAGATAGATAAATAGATAGATAGGGGACATAAACACAATTATTATTGCTTGTGAGAAATTTTTCACTGCATTTACCCTATAAATAGCCTAGGTGTCAAAAACATCACCTTGGCCATTCAAGGTAAAACCTCAAATATCAGCAATTCCACTGGATATTTTTTAAAGAATTAAATCTGTTAAGCATCTTTGCTAAAATTCAATAATTGTCCATAAGCCTCAGCATCGAACCAAAACTACTTATTCCATAGTAATTTGTTGAAAATTTGAAGGTGTCGAAAATGACACCTCGGCCATCCTAGTGTTAAGGTTTGCTAAAACTCCTTGAAGTCACTGACAACCGTGGCATCTCTACAAAGTTGGACTGTTTTTGCAAGGTTAAATCATGACTCATTTTTACTGACATGTTTGATAGCTTTATGTCCGACTAGAGGACAAAATACATCTCACATAATTTTTTTCATTTTGACATTCATTTGCCTAACATTGTTCTGATATCTATGTGTGACTTATGTTAATCTCAAGAGACCCCATGGATCTGTGCCCAAAGAGTTATGCCTTAGCTGCTGATGGTGGCACAGAATCTGCTATGGCTGTACAGGCCCACACACGAGTAACAGTCTCGATTACAATGAATTGCATGTGAAGATGTTCTCCCCTAATAGCACCTTCTTGATTTCCTTTTGTTAAGCACGCTTCTCCCTGGCAGCAAGAGTTCATTTCTCTTCTCTTCACTTCAGCCTTTGATGTTAATTGTGTCTGAGGTATAGAAATGTATATATTATATTTTTCACAGATATACAGATATATATCAACAATAATTTCCCTAACTGCATTGTCAACAAACAAATAAAATTAGTCTTAATGAAATTTTTAAAAAATAACTCAAGACCCTTCCCTGATGCAAATAAAAATAAATACACACCCTTAAATTATTCTATTGTAACCAGATGTACTTTAATTATAAACATGATGAAAAAGCAATTAAAAATACTGATTCATATTACTCAATAATCCTAACAAACATGTAAGATTTATATTTTTCTACTATCATCTACTATAAAAAGTTTAAAGCATCTAATTTATTTCCAACTACACTGGATCTCAAAAATCTCCCCTATGTAAAAATAATATTGTTTGTTTTCATGCCTCCGGGAGATTGCATATCATCTTCTTGAAATACATTTAAAATGAAGCAGTGGAGATCATCAGTGCTGTCACCCTGGCTTCATCACAAATTTTAGGTATTGCAACATCAGATCCATTCTGCCAGGTACCCTGATCTATTGACAGGCCACTTCCCCATATGATTCGCTTCATGATGTACTTTTGGAAAAATTTTCTTTAAATATATCAGGAGGTAGGTCTTACTTTTTATAATACCATCGAAGATTTGCATTAACCAATCAAAGACTGTTTTAAACATTCAAATTAATGTCAACTTGCTTAGAGATTGTGAAGTTCTACTAAAGAAAATATGTGCCTTTCTTCAGGAATTGAACATGCATTCACTTTTCCTCTTACCAATTAAATGCAAAATTAAATATTTCTTTATCCCCAAATGAAAAGTGCGATAACAAGCATTAGTTTCTGGTAGAAGCCACATTTTCTTTTGTTGGGATTTTCTCCATTTCTAGGCTGGTTGACATTAAGTTCACTTGTCACACCTTTTGCCATCACTGCCTATACCTTCTCATCTCTCACTGCTATTCTGCACAGGCAGGGCTAAACTCTGATCCTTCCTCCTTCCTTCTCAGTATTCTAACTCTGCCCACTTCTCAAGGTGCATAACTGTCTTTGTGACAAATCTAATTTTTAAAATGCATAGGAGAAAGGGTGTTGTTTATTCTCCTCATTAATTTCAATTCTCAGACTCCCTTTCGTACAAAACATAACAACTTGGCACACAACATGAGAGTGATCTTCATAACCTCAACCCTAAGAAAAATGGTTCATTCTTTGTTTTCATTTTCATCAATGAAAATATGATCCTCAACTGCTTCTCTTTCCATTAATAATATGTTTTCCTAACTTCTCCAGAAAGAGACAAACTTATTTCCTAGTCTGTTTTTGTCAATGAAGATATATTTGTTTATCTAAATTCTCAACAAAAGGACTCTCTGTTTTCCATCCCTGGGCCAGTGGAGACACAGGCCAGATCACCTGCCTGTTTTGATAGATCAATTTTCATAATCTTAACCTTCACAGAAGATTCATTTTCTGTTTTCATTTCTCGATTCATTTTTGCTAATAAAAATATAATTCTCATATGCTTTTCTGTTCGCCAGTGACATGTGTTTTATAATTTAAGAGATAAAATTGTTCCCCAAATCTGTTTTCATCCACATACTAAACTCTCACTAGATAAGAAAAGTAAACTTTAGGAGAGAAGAAATCCAGATGGTTCCATTCTTACCAAGGAAAATGTCTTTTCTCTCTCTCTCTCTCTCTCTCTCTCTCTCTCTCTCTCTCAGCCTATATTTAATTTTGGGATTAACCCTTTTCTTTTCTTAGAATTAATGTTTCACCCCTCAGTATCGCACACTGTTTAATAACAGGGAGATGTCTACTCAAACATGTGTATACATGAATATAACATGGTTTATAGCAAATGAAATCTATATGGTGAACAGTCAGTCAATCAGTTATGTGCCATGCGTGATACATGTGTAGACGATCATGTATCTTTCAATACATGACTGATGAGGCATATTTTTTCCCCACAGTAGGTTGCCATTTCTTTCTGCAGTAGATCAGTTGCCATCCAAAGCTATAGAACCCAGTCTGTTCGGCTATTTACCATAGCTGAAGGGAGAAGAACAGGATTAATACCTTTACCAATGGTATTAGCACATAAGTGAATGTAATGGATTTGACTGGAGTTTGAAATCGGTTCACCAAATCCTCAATCTGAGCCACTATCCATTTCTCCACCGTAAAGACAGACACAGTTAAGAATATAAAGATTACCTAAAGGTTTTCTGATCACATGATTAGCACATTTTCTATTTTCTGTAGAGCAGAACCTGCCCATCACCACCCAACACACAGGATACATGTCATCCCTGTTCATATATCATCTTGAAATATTTCAAAATTTGTAAAAAATGTTGATAGCACTAGTGTACAAATACAAGTGTCTTTGTTCATATTTTTCAGAAGGTCAGATTCTTCGTACTAAAAAGGGTGGCTTGGAGCGGTCAGGGTTTGGAAAGCAAGTTGCCATAAATGGAACAATCTATGAAGGTCAATGGTTAAATGATGCCATGAATGGGCATGGATGTTTAAGCCACTCTTCAGGTGACTGCTATGAAGGTCAATTCTTAGACAACCAGTTCCATGGAATTGGAACTTATACATGGGCTAATGGAGCATATCTTCATGGAAACTTTGAACATAATCGGTAAGTTGAAGGAAAATGTGATTTATGGATGAAAATGTTTATAATTCTTAATAAGTATTACCATCCCAGACAAGAAATATTTGAATCAGGGAATAATTGAACAGGACTTTAGGTAAGGTTTTGTATTATGCATCCAAAAGAAAATCTTTTAATTTTCCAGCACAAATGCTTTTAACATTTTGATTCCAGTACAAAACCATTTTATGTTTCCATCATGATAGACAAATGTTACTTTTTTTTCCATCATGATACACAAATCTTCCTTTGTTTCCATCATGATACACAAATGTTATTCTGTTTCCATCATGACACACAAATGTTACTTCTGTTTCCATCATGATACACAAATGTTACTTCAGTTTCCATCATGATACACAAATGTTACTTCTGTTTCCATCATGATAGACAAATGTTACTTCGGTTTCCATCATGATACACAAATGTTAATTGAATTCAGCATCAAAAGGCAACCTGAATTCTCAAAACAAGGCAAATTATTTCATTGCTTTTTTTTAATTGCATTTGGGTTGATTTTGGATTTTCTTCTTCTTTTGCAGATTGGAAGGCAAAGGTGTTTTTACTGACACTATGAACCAAATTTGGGAAGGTCATTTCAGTCACAAGCTAGCCACTGGATTAATGTTTAAACTGAATATGAATTAATTACAATCTCCTCTTGAAATTTATCACAATTCACATTGGGCTGTGTTTTTAATAAAATTTTCTTCTTTCTATCCATTTAATCTATGGATAAAATATTTGTTTCTTTTTGCTGTAAGCTCCAAACGAAAAATGAACTTTTATGACAAAGTTTAACAGGCTGTAACTTGTCTGCCAATGGACTTCACTTAATGCTGATAACTGTCATGGCAATCTACAGGATAAAAGGAAAAATTCACTTTCTCATTGTGCTCCAGGATTTTGTAAGAACATGGAACTCATTTCCTCTGAGGAGACTTCTTAATCCTCAGCTATGTCAACGACTTCATTTCACAAAACCATGTAGTACACCATACACACTTACCATTAACCCCATAAACATTTTTCTTTCTTTCTTACAATCTGTTTATGTACACACATCAACATAATTTTGCACTTTTTCAAGCCATGTTGTTTTTATATAAAAAAATATATATATAAAATCCTCCACATGTTGAATTAATTTATTTTGAAACCACTTCCAGTTATAAGTGTTAAGACTGATAATAGTTACTATTTAAAGTTTTATTCTTAACTTTTTACAACCCTCTTGCATTTAAATTTACAACCCTGTCACATTTAAATTTACAACACTGTTGCATTTAAATTTACAACCCTGTCGCATTTAAATTTACACTGTACATTTTCATTTCACTGAGATCTTCATTTTACCCTGAGACAAAATTCACAAAAACGTATTTTTCACTGCACTAAAAAGGTTAAAAGAATAAAACAAACAGTTTTATTTTTGTAAATAGTACATACACTAGTCCATTTGTGTGAATTCCCTTTATATATTGGCTTCACCACTGAATATTTGATAGTTTCCTAGACGATCCTGTTGACCTGTATTTGTCATCTGACTTTCCCTAGTCTTACTTCCAGTTCAGTTGGTGAAGATGACAATATCCTTGTAAATCAAGACAAATCAACATTTTGTCACCTTCTATATTAAAATAGAAGCTGAGACAAAGCAATACAACATGGGAGCAAGAAAATTATTTTAATTGTTGTCACTTAATATTTTTGTGTTTTTTTTATCATTTAGCAAGGTGATAATGCCTCTAAGATGCAAGGGGTTACAGGGAGTGAAAGAAAATGAGAGATTTTAGTGAGAAGTGAGGAGAAAGGACAACAAATGAAAAGGACTCAGGAAGACAGAAGATTGACATTGCATTTACATTTTTGAAGATTGTAGGCGATAGGGAGGCCAGAAATCAAAAGTGAGTTCCACAGACAAAAAGTGGGGAGAAAAGAAACTATCAGAATGCATCTAGCTAGTTTAAAAGTAAAATTATGAGATCTAGTTGCCAATCTAGTAGCAGACATAAATTCATACATTGGAAGCACCAAAGAGGAAAAGCTGAACAGAACAACTACCATAAAAATATTTGCAGAAAAGACAGGGGGAAGTCATTTCATATCAGTGAGAAAATGACTGAAATCAAGATGCCAGGTCAGGATCAATTACATTACAGAGCCTTGGTTCAATTGTGTCAAGATTCTTAAGATATATAGTAGGAGCATCTTCTGGAGGTTAGCATCAGCCATACTGATGGAAAGTAGAAAAGGTTCTCTATGGTGATTAAATAAAAGCCGTTTTGTTTTGGAGGCATTCAAATTTACATGCCATTCCTTGTTCTAGTCAACCACTGATTGAAGGTCCTTTTCAAGAACAGTTGCCAAGTTTACTTTGTTGGACATGTCAGATTTGCTACTAAAACAGGAGTAAATAGTTGTGTCATCACCATAAATACCTAGTTGGGAAATGATGACATCAAGAAGATCATTGTTGAAGATAAGAAACAATGTTGATCCAAGGAGAGAACCTGGGAGATACCTGCATTAATGTTAAATGATCTAGGAGCATGTTCATTCAACACAACCTTCATTATACAGTTTGTTAGGAATGATTGGATTAAGCTAAATATTTATCCAGAGACACCGTAGCACTTGAGCTTGTGGAGAAGGCCAGCCTACCAAACCCCTTTGAGATATCTAGAGCCACAGCTCAAGCTTCATCATTCTTATCTAAAGCTTGATAGACATATTCAGTGATAGCTATTAATACATCAGTATTTGACCTGGTGAAATGGAAGCCATATTGAGGCTGTTTGAAGTTAGATGCTTAACCAATTCAGTGTTGATTAGAGCCTGTAGTACTTTGTCAAAAAGAAGTAAGAGATTAATTGGGTGATAATTTTAGGGGTCAGAAGGTTCCTCAGAATTCTTTAAGATAGGAACTACAGAAGAGGGCATCCAAGAATCTGGAAAGCAAGAAGCATTTATTGTAAAGTTTGGAGAAAACAGGAGCCAATTCAGGAGCATATTTATTTAGGACAATTATAGAAATACTGCAAGAAATTTGCAAGCATTGTGGATATCTAGTTTAGAAATGATAGCAGAAACCATGGATAGAGTTAGAGATTTTGTCCTAGGGAGAAAACAAGGCAGGGTTAGTCCAGATGTCAAGAGTGGACTTGGAAGAGAATTACGAAGTAAAGTACTCTGATTTATCTGCAAATAGGTGATAAGACTTCAAATTGATTGAAGAGGGGAAAAGTGAGGGATTTTCTCTTGTTCAGTACACTCTTGTAGAGCCACCAGTATTCTGTAGAACCAAACTTGTGAGAAGCTATATGATATCTTATTCTATCAGCAAATAGTGACTTTACTTTTTGAGAACATGGTTACACTCATTACAAAGTGACAAAGAGACATCTGTTATAATCAAACCTGACACTATGGTATAGCTAGAAGTGATTCCCATGGGCTATAGTGGCTGAACAGGTATGAGAGAACAAAGGGAAAGATTGCAGTTTCACTTGTTATTTCCCTGCTGGCACAAAAGGTTCAATGTTGGCTTTCATCCAGGAAGAGACCTCATTGTCACATTTCTCAAAAGGATACCCCCAATTGGTATACCATTCCAATTGGGGGAATCACAAAGAAAATCATGAAATGAATTCCAATCAGTGCATTAACAACAGAAAGATATTCTGTTAACAGGGGGTTCTTACATTATGGGAGAGTGAAAAGAAATATCTATAGACATTGCAGCTCAGTCAGTGTTGCCAAGAGGACAGAGTTGTAGAGCATGACATGAGTCCAACAATGAGATAAGGAAGCAGACAAGTAGAGAACCATAGCCATCAGAATTACTTGAGAAACATGTGGGGAAGTGAGAGATTGAGTCAGTGTCATCAGAGTGCCACCTGGCATTATGGGCATTGAAATTGCCAAACACAAATATATTTGAAGATGAGTGTAGAAAGAGAACCTTATCTATACTTAGAAAATTTTATCTAGCAAGCAACTGTCATGAGAGGAAGGATAATGATAAAGGAAGAAGAGAAAACTGACTGAGTTTAGTGAAAGTCAGAAGCACATGTAAGAACAATCAGGAAACTCAAGAGACAATTCCCTTTCCAGTTAGAGATGCTCATGAACATAGACACGAAGGCCATGCATGTGGACACTTAGAGTTCTTTTGAAAGAGAAGAAGATGGTTACAAACAGAATTCAATGGAAGAGATTGAAGGATTTATATTAGAATTTTACAGAGAGCCAGGATTTCTGGAGAACATTCCAAGAGAAATGGTTCTGTACAGCAGAAATTGCTAAGAACATCACAAATGTTGGAGAAACGAAGGTTCTGTGATTAACTGTCTTTTCTCAATCCAGTTTAGTTTTATTTTGTTTAATCATTTTGATCATGATATAATTTTAAGATGGAAAACTCCAAGAATGATAATAGGTGCTGGTCATCAAAGGCAACATGAGCTGGCTAGAAATTGGTGCAAAGTGTGCCTCCCAGAAGTGCTTGCAAAGATACCTATCCATGTGTGGCATGGCACTACAAGAACCCCAATTTTATGCAACTGTTGATCAGAGCAGCCTCTCTAATCCCTACCTAAGAATTTGGTCTCTTTAATATCAGTCGGGATGCAGTAATCAGAAAACTGCTAACCCGGAACCCTCAGTATGAAGACTTGTAGCCTCCAACCAGTCATACACCAAAAATTCATGACAGTCACCATTTTTAAGGCCTCAGAAAAAGTAACTGGAAACCTCATCTGAAGCCGGAAATAAGAGATAAACCTCTACTCCAATTCAAAAGAAGGGGGATGGGGGATTGGACCAGGCAATAACTGTCAAAATAATTAATTCTGCAGTTTTTGCTTTTTAATAAAAATTACTATCTCAGTACACAGGGATGCTGAAGTTTTTAATTAATAAACAGCTTCTTTATATTTAAAATTATAACATATGCATGTTATAACATCACTAAAAAAATAACCATTTCGTTTCAACACTTCTGGTGCCTTGTCAAGTGATTTTGCAATCAACACTATTACTTGAGAAGACCCCAGAACTGTTGAAACAAAATGGCTATTTTTGAAGTGATGTTATAACATGCATATGTTATAATTTTAAATAAATATTATTTGCTCTACTCGGTATTGAGCACTCTTTTAAGAATAGTGGTTTTGGTTATTGGAATTTTATTCCATCTGTACCAACCCTGAACTTGTGTGTATATATATATATATATATATATATATATATATATATATATATATATATTATAAATTAACTGATTTAAAAATATGGTTCCATCGCTACAGAGGAATTACCATGTTGCAAAAACAGAAACTAAAAATTTCACATTCAATTATATAATTAAATTAAAGGCCCTAGCTCTGTTTCAATATTCAAGCGAATTTTGGAAATAACTTATTTTGAAATTTACTGAGTTTTATAAGCACATACATTCGTAATATTTCTTTCCAAGGATACGGAGAAATCCAATCATTTTAACAAGGGGCGTTAGGATGTTCATTTATACTAATGACTATTGTATCAAATATGAGTTACTTTTGAAAAGAGGTTAGGTCTAGGTAGGGTATGGGTGTCTTTTTCAACGAATTATGACATCTGTTCAACACATGTCATCTGGTTTTTATCAATGACAAAAAGTTTTTTGGCATTTTTTTTCAGTTAAATTTGTCTTTGTATACATAAAGATTCTTTCTAAAAGGGGTGTTTGTATTAGAATATGTTGTACTGAACTACAATTTTAAAATATTATTTTTAATTTTAATTACTAATTGTCTATACTTCTTTTTTTAAAAATAAATAAATATATATATATATATATATATATATATATATATATATATATATATATACTGCCAAACAAATTATTATCAAGATAACTTTTTTCTAATATTTCAAAAACCGTCCAATCAATTCACACAAAATTTTTCACACAATGTTGGCAACACTGATCTGCACAATCACTGAAATTTTCGTAATGATCTGCACAATATAAACAAACTGGTGCCATATTTGTTATCAACACGGAAATTACCATGTTTCAAAAATATATATATATAATATAATATAATATTTATATATATGTATATATATATATATATATATATATATATATATATATATATAGAATATATATTTATAGGAAAGTATTTATAAAAGTATACCCAACCTCAAAAAGTTAAGAAACATTGGACTTTTTTTGCATTTATGTCAGAGCTAAATACCAAAAATTTTACAAGACTTATGCAGATTGTTTTATAAGCAACATATAATTAAAAAAAACAATAAAAATCACAGGTGATATTATTTTTTAAATAAAAAAAAAGGTCTTAACATTGGTAAATAAAAAAAATAAACATGTATATTGAAAGTGAAACCAGATTTTTATTTTGTTATTGTTACTTAAATTCCTCACAGAATATCTTTACCAGAATTGATTGTTCATTGATTATTCATTGATTATTGGAGTCAAGTAAACAAATCAATGTTTGATATTTTTCTTTCATTTGTATTATTTTTTTAGCTTCCTAGCATAAATTCATAAAAGCATTTGAATGTAATTTGTTTCAACGGAGATCAGGATACTTAGTTTCAGATTCCAGTTTTTCTTTCATTCTACAAGAAATAAAATCAGAAAAGGCTGAAGAGTTATGGTAAATGGAATGTAAACTGATTGGAATTGGAATTTGCAAGAAACCATTTTTGTTTAAATTCTTGTTTAATATCAACATATACATTTTTATTTCCACCCAAAGTCAGTTATTTTTAGTTTTTATAATTGAAATAGAAAAAAAAAAAAGAAAACTACTCCCTTTTCTTTTAAATATTACACACAAGCATTTCATTAATAACACATTTCTTTCTGTGATATCTGAAACTTAGATTTGTTTAATGTCAGACTCTGTTGTGTGATCTTTTGTCAATAGTAAGATAGATAAAATAAACAATTATAAAATAAATTAAAATTTAGTGAAACTACTGATTTCTGAGATTTCATCAGCAATCTATAGCATCTGGATACGTTTACCTGTGCATCTGCATAACTTCTATATAAATTAGACTCATCACTCCCTTTACAACTGATGATGATGAAGTGAAAATCATGTGTGTAAAGATATACTTTTGGCCTCTATGCAATGATATGTTAATATGTATAGAAGGTGTACTTGAAATCTTTCAGAGATCTTTCTTTAGCTCTCTCATGTCCTTTGTATTTACCCTCCTCTTGGGTTTAAAAAATTTGCCCTGGCCACACTTACTTGATCTATTAGAATGAATAGTACCTGTGAATTGTGCCTTATTAGTCCTACCATTATTTTTTTACAAGTTGTATAACTTACAGGGCTGTCACTACTGTCTCGCCCCACCACCTAAAAAAACTTTGATATGAGGCCCCCACCTCACTACCACATGTCTATTTCAAAGTTTCCCAGCCTGGAGGCCACAAACCCTTGAAGGAAGGGTGTGTAGGGTTTGTATTCAGTGCCTTTTTTAAATTACCAAAAATCAGCAAATTATCCAATCTAAATGAACATTTCAGTACGTATTCATTATTTACTTTTATAATGAATGTCATTGTTTTTGTAATAACCACCAATATTTTCATGACTAAATTTTACTCAAAAAAAATGTTTAAGTTTCAAATTTTTACATTTTGATAAAGATTAATCGCCAATGCTTCTCCACTGAAAAAAATGTTTTATAAAGATTCCAACACAACACAAACAGGATTGTCTTAAAATTTGTTTTAAAAACAGTATTTCAGTCTTCAGGAAAAGTTTTCATGTGTTTAAATCATTAAACATTTTTATTTTTTAAGTGATTATTTTCTCGGTTTTTATCTCTAGAAATGTAAAAAATAGGGACTAGAAATTTTATATTAACTACTAGTCATGGATTCTGGTTAGTATTACTATTAGTAAAAAAAATCAGAGAGGCTTCTTAGTAGATGATCTCAGAATAAAAAATGTTTTTACCGAGATATATTACCCTCTTACTTGATTTTAAAAAACTGTTCAGAAAGAAAATTGCAATTTAAAAAAAGTAAGTGCTACTGAAATTAGCACTTCTGCCTCCACCCCCTTCCTAGTAGGCATGGGGCCCCCATGCAGTTGAAACATTTGGGGTAGTGAGCACCATCACCGTTGATTATTATAGTTGATGATTGATAATAGGTAGAAAAAATATACAACATACAAAAAGCAAAAAAACACTGCTGAAACTATTGAGGGTTCCTGTATAGTACACATTACACCAGTCATGTAGCTACACAATGTATATTATTAGTTGATGACTGACAATGTAATTTCAGTTTAAAAATAATTAAAAAAATAGCAGATGGCCATAAAACAGTCCTGAAAAAAAAATGGTAGAGGCCACAATGGGGCTCAAAAAAAAGTGGGGGCCCTCCCCAGTCAGGGGTAAGATGTGCCATCCCTAGTAACTTAGATATATTTTGATATTTTCCAAGTCTCTACAAATTAATAATGCTATTTTACTGAATATTTCCTCTGGGAAGCTCTTTACTATACATTGTTTGTTTACTGGCATATCAAATCTTTATGGGTCATTTAATGCCAAAATTTAATTTTTGGAGACCTTGAGTAATTTTTTTTTTTTTTTTTTTTTACAAAAATCTGTTGCTGATATTTTATTTTTAAATCTGTTGCTGGTATTTTAAAAAAAAATCTGTTGCTGGTATTTTTAAAAATCTATTGCTTGTATTTTTAAAAAATCTATTGCTTGTATTTTTTAAAAATCTATTGCTGGTATTTTTAAAAAATCTGTTGCTGGTATTTTTTTTAAAATCTATTGTTGGTATGTTTTAAAATCTGTTGCTGGTATTTTTTAAAAATCTATAGCTTGTATTTTTTAAAAATCTATTCCTGGAATTTTCTTTTTAAATTTATTTCTGGTATTTTTTTTTAAATCTATTGCTGGAATTTTTTTTTAAAATTTATTGCTGGTATTTTTTAAAAATCTGTTGCTGCTATTTTTTTAAAATATATTGTTGGCATTTTTTAAAATCTGTTGCTGGTATTTTTAAAAAATCTATTGCTTGTATTTTTTTAAAAATGTATTGCTTGTATTTTTTTACTATGAAAATATATTTTCAGTTTTTTATCCCAGTTTGGGTGTTCAGTTTTTGCACATAGCTGGGACCATAACAAGTCCTACCACCCTGGGTAGCATTCTTGGTTAAATATTTGATTACAAAGGCAAAAGTTTACCTGAAAAGATTCATAAGTCTAAAATTAAAACCATCAAATTGTATAACAAATTTATAGTAGCTTTGACAATTAGTCATAGTCACAATTAATATAGTAAATAATTAATCAACAATTGTATTAATATTTTAAACTGTAATTTGTTTAAATTTTTCAACAATATTTTTTTGTATGTAAAGGTGTGTATTTTTGTGCATGTATTTTTTGATGTAAACAATCATATAATATTTCAAATGTTTGTTGAAATTGATATGTGTATGGTAAAAAAAAAGTTCATACAATTTTTTAAATGTCATTTCTCAATTCAAGGAAGTCTAAACATATTGACTTAGAGAAAATGGTATGCAGATTCAGTTGTTGGTGAGTTTTTTGTTTCACTTATCTCGGCGGGAAAAGAAAGTTATTTGGGATAGATTTGTGTATATGAACTGGCATTTTTGAGTTGACTGACTACAAAATGTAAAAGACTTGTTTTTATTTTTTAGGAGATAGTAAACTAACTTGAAGGTTTTTGAATCTAATGAAACCAGCAGTGATTGGTTGAAAATTCTTTTAATTTTGGACCTCATGGTCTGTTTTCTATGTTCATAAATTCATATTATTTTAAATTTTATTCTTGATTCTTTTCCAGAAGTTTGGTGGATCTCTTTTTAGTTTAACTTTTTGACATGCCACTGAAATCTTCTTCACATGTTTGCTTTTTTAATCAATAAGTTTTGAAGATTATGAAGATGATTCTTTTCACTACGATAAACCGTGGTAAAAGGCATCGTCAAAAATAGAGCATTGCTGTCATTTCTGGGTTAGAGTTGCACTCAGTCTTCACTTTCCAGTTTTAATAGAGTTCAAAATTATTTACTTACATGGTCTTGTAAGGGAAGACTAATTCATGAGTGGCTCTTGAGCCTTGCATTGGGTGAACTTTTCAGTATTGGATGTATTTCTAAAATTAAGAATAATGAACTAATAATACTCTCAAATATATTCTTATAATCTGAAATGTTTAGAATGCATTTAAAAGATTTGTGCTAAGCACTAGGTTGGGTACTACTAAAAACATTGTGAAGAAATCATGGCACAATGACAATACTTTTGGGAAATTTAACAACTCCTTCTAACAGAGTCATGACTTGATGAACAAAGTGAGACAATTGAACATTGTAAAAACATACTTTATACAAGAAACATAATCATACTTATTATAAAACCAAAGTTGTGTGTGTGTGTGTGTGTCTGTTCTTTTATATATTGGATCGGATTTACTACATTTTTCAAACGATTTCAACAAAACTTCACAGGACTACATAAAATTACCTTGCGGTGGTTCTGACAGCGCCAAAAATTGGAAAAACACAATTGTTTTTGCACAAAATCAATTTGAAAACACGATTAAGAGACATCGCTATCCCGAGAATGAAAAGGGGACAACTCATATCAAGTTATACTTATTATAAAACCCATGTTGTTTTTTTTTTTTTTTTTTTTTTGTGTGTGTGTGTGTGTGTGTGTGTGTGTGTGTGTGTGTGTTCGTTTATATATGGGATCAGATTTCCTACATTTTTCAATCGATTTCAACAAAACTTCACTTTTTTTTGGCAGGTAGTGTTTCTTATTGTCTTGCACACTTTTTCTTTATTTTTACATTCAGAATGCTTTAAAAATTCCATTTACAAGACAATTGTTTATAATAAAATTCTATTCAATTGGTAGACTCATAACAATTGAAAACAATGTTTTTGTTTGAGTTTGGGTTTGACCAATTCGTAAAAAAAAACAAAAAAAAACTAATTAAAACATGTGTGTCCGTCAACCTTAAACAATAATCTTTGTCAATTTTATTTTTCAGTCTTTATGATGGTCGATACTTGATCTATCTCTTACTGTTACATCCCCGGGCAACGCCGGGCTCTACTGCTAGTACATAATGAGAAAGAGAATAGATGGATTGCTAAAAACATATTCTTTTAGCAACAAAATCCAAATACATATCTGTTTGAAATAGATGATACACTTGTAGAGGTATTGAATATCTTCAATTCAACCTGTACATTTTTTACTTTACAAATGTGTAAGCAAATGAAAAGCAAACAAGAGAAACAACACAAAAACTGTTTTTATAACAAACAATCTTCATTTTACTGTATGACATACAAAGCAATCAAGTGTGTGATTTTTATGTAGTAAAAGTTGTAATAATACAGCAGGAGTTATTTCCCTTTAACTGTTATTTAAATTAGTTAAGGAAGATAAATTTTTTTATCTGGACTCACAGAAGAGATTTCAGTTCATGAAATAATAGTAAGTTCCAATGGGAAGAATGTTCTTTGATAAGAAGGTGTTGTAGGCTGAAATTCGGTGTAAGATGAGTTGTAACAATATTTGAGTTGCTGGTAATTAATAATCAAAATGGCGACTTGAAAACAAGATAATAATGAATAATTTAGCATGAAAAGGATTAAACAATACCGGAAAAATAGGCTGATAGTAAGAATTGTTCCCAGAGAATCAAAATATGTACAATGGACCAAGTGACCGCTTGTAATCGATTCTCAGTTCATGTAAACAAATCAACTGTTGACAACTGGTGACAACCAATGCCTGATTCTGACAAGAGAAGAACTGAATTAAAGCTATTTAATTTTTCAGGATATCAGAATGAAAAACAATGAATTGAACAGCTGCAGCACTAAAAATTTCCCTGGGAAAGTGTCTCTTGGGTCAGAGGTGAGAGAGCCAAATGTGGTGTCAATTCATTTATGAGAAAAGTACATTTGAAACGATATGTTTTTATCAATCTCCAACTGAATGTTGGAGGTGACAGGCGCAGAAGAGCAATCAAGGAAGGAAGAGGGGTAGTCTGCACCCACTGAAGGGTAGCAGGTGCAGAGGAGATATTCAGAAGGTTGAAGGAGCTGCTTACGCCAACTGGGGAGCAATAGTGAGAGATGGTACTAAGAGAAGGTGGAGGCAGCCAGGCAGAGCGATGTCTGCCCCCCCCCACACACACACGAGAGAGGGAGAATTTCACAAAATTATGAAACTAATTTGATTTCTCAAGACCAAAAATAATAGACTTCTGTTGGAAATCAGGGGATTCACCAAAACCCAGCCTACATCTTGTCCCACACTGATTTCTAGTTGGAGTCTATAAAAATGAATGCACAAAAGCCATTCATTCAGACAGTTGAGCTCAAGTTGAGTTCAGAGAGACATCCAAAGAGCTAAGAAGGGAAGTGACAGAGGTTGCTGAGACATTCCACACTTGCTGCCAAATGCAAGAACCTCCGACTTCAGCCTTGAGCCAAACTTACCAAAACAGTAAAACAAATTTCGATAACTATGCAAGCCAAGAACTTAGCAGCTTACCCAAGTGTTGCATCCAATTCAGAAATGGGTTGGGTCGACAAACACCTGTATGCAAGCACAACTACTAATGAACCATTGTGCACAGAATTGATATAAAGATAGTAATTATTTTTTATATATATTTCGAGTGCTGTTTTTTTTTCCAATTTTATTGTAAAACTTCAGTTGACTTGAACCAGCCCAACATGAAGATACCTGCGACGAATCAATCTTAGCCTCCTTATAATCAAAATAATCACGTGGGGTAGGGCAGGTTAGGATCAAAGACATCACTCCATTGATCAAACCAGGATCAGATTGAAATGTGGTGAACCAGGATCAATCAAGGTGTTACATTTGGTTTGCTGTAAGCCAGGATCGAGTTAAAGTGTTACATCGTTAAGAGTTGTTCAATGTTCGTATGAACGTGTGTGTGTGTGTGTGTATGTGTTAGCGTTTTTCCATCAGGGACAAACTTAAAACTCCTCACTAAACTACATAGTTAGCATTCTGAGAAAAACAGAGGAAAGAGAGAGTTGATGATGTCGCTCATATTTATTTACTTTCAAGTCATGTGGTAGGCTCGAAAGACATAGACAGATTTTTGGTGGAAATATTTTCATTCAGGTCAGAATCTGGGTCGATATAATTCAGACATAGTTGAAAACATGATATTAATATTAACTGACCAATCAGGAGTCAGAAATAACAATAAGAGAAATAACAAGGCTCTGTGGTCCACTTTTTGCACAAAATTGAACAAGTTATTTTTTTAGCTATTTAAAATGATGTAGAATTAAAATTCTACAAACTTATCTGAATGGTGTTTATATTCTGCTTGTCCTCGCATTATTCAGGTTAGCTTTTGCCAACATGCCTGTTTCTTGAGTGGTCTCGAGACATGTCTTCTTCATTCCAGATGTTCCTGGCGTTTCATCTCCTGTTCTTTGGAATAGGCAAAAACACGTGTAGTCTGCTCCATGTTCTACTTGGTGCTCGAAATCCTGTTTCATGCCTAATTTTGGGCTATGCTCATTATCAGTTTATAATAGACTCTTATTATCAGCAGGAGCTATCTACCAAAGAGAAATGGCCTACATTTTTTTATATACTGTTAAGGGGTTCACCCCTTTTTATACAAGTGGACTTGCCCAGTGTGTACTTGTACTGTTGCCAGTGAATACCCAGGAGACAGAAAGTGAGAGCGTGAGGTAACCGCTTTGTAGGAGTCACAGTTGCAAGCATGTAGACTCAGAAGGAAGTCATACTTGATGCTGAATTTCCTAGACTATATATATATATATATATATATATATATATATATATATATATATATATATATTATTATTATTATTGCTACTAACCACATTTCTGGATTTACTGTATTACCAATTGTATTATTACGTCAATACATTTATTTCCTATATTTCATTCCTGCGTTTGTCATTCATTTGAGACCGGATTTCATCCCGGAATCCACAACATATACAATGTCAATTCTATGAAAGAAACAGATTTGGTTGAAACAATGGTTAAGATTACTAGTCTATTATAAATAGCAATGAAAATTTCATGGTTCTCCTATTTTCATTTATATTTTCTATTTTTACACTCTCGCAAAACACGGGAAACATACAATTCAGAGTTCCATTGCATGTTGCCAGTAATACCATATGATCATAATACAGTTCTTCTTTATTATACAATAATCATTTTAATAAACATGTCCTTTATTAATACAATGTTTGTTACATAATCAGATCAATTCTTTATTAATACAAAAGCACTTTTATCAATTTAACAGATTAAAAAAAATAAAGAGAAATTGATACCCAAAACCTGCCAGTGTGGACATGATAGTTGGTGTTTACTTCACAATATTTTAAAGCCATTCAATAAGGATAACTTCACTGTGTAAAATATGACAGTCCTTGATATATTACTATTGATATCTTCCTGCATTATTATGGCTGATTATTAATTAATGCATGTATGAGTTGTCTCCCCACCTTTTTTTATTTGGACACTTGTAAATTTAATTCAATCCGAATTATGTCCCTATTAGTGTCTAGTTATACATTCTTAGTGTTATGTACACTATTACATTTATTGTTTAATAAAATGCTTTTTTCTACCCTTGTTAAGGTATTTAAAGTATTAGTTATACCAGTTAAAAATAACATTACTTATTCTTTTGTCATTTGTATTTATTTCCATGACCCTACATTTTAGTATTTATATGTTGTATAGTTTAATGTCCCCATGAGTGAGTGCATGATTAAAAAAGTATACTCTGTGGTTACCTCAATTGAACCATATAACCTACCTATGATAGCCTGTCATCATGAGGTAGATCAAATGTCTAATTGTAGGTTGAAGTACACTTTGGTTAGTACTTCTTTTGACATGGGTAGTTTGAAGTGCACTTTCGTTGGTTCTTCTTTTGAGAAGTGTTTTCTTCAACCAGAATTATCATTATTCAACCAGTTGTTCATACGTCTTGCTGGAGCATTTCTTTAAAGTATTGGTAAAATTCAGTCCTCATGATAAATACAGCACCATTAAAAGTTCTGCTGTGTTGTATTCTCCAAAGGATTGCATATAAACAGTTTAATATCTTATCAAGGACAACCCAATCAGGTGCTACCACTCCAGGTCAAAATGGACCTGAGAGTAATGACAATCAAACTCCACACTCCCCATATCCTGAAAGTGGGGCCTCATCACTGGATTTAGTTTAAAATCTTAACTAAGACAGTATTGGTGTATGACTAGATGCAGTTTAAAGTCTAACCCAGGACTGGACTGATCTGGACTTTAGAGATAAATTCTAGATAGAATCCTTGGTTCAAAAGTACTGATGAACAGGAAAAACTGTCTGTCGCTGACCATACTTTTTGAGTTTTCCCTTTATGAACAGTAGATCTTGAATTATTTCAGGTGATTCTTTGCATTTTGTGAATATGCAGTATTTTAAATTTAACACTTGTGTTCCGAAGTAAATTGTGGCCATTCAAGCAGTATTTTACATGCATGTTAGCACTTGTGTTAAATATTTATTCACCCATAATTATCATTATCACTAACATGGTTACAGTTTAATGTCTTGATCACTGACAAAATTGGCCCAAATAAAATTGTTCAGGATGTGACTGTAATTTAGTCATACTTAGGGCCAAGTTAGCCAGAATTGGGATGGCTAATATGTGGTCAGAAAGTGACCAAGAAATGGATGCAGTTTAAAGTCTTAACCAGAATAGAACTGATGTATGAATGGTTGTGGTTACAGTTTAAAGTCTTACTCAAGATTAGGAATGAATCATAAATGGTTGGACGGACAGATGGATGTAGTTTAAAGTCTTACTCAGGACAAAGAATGAATTATAAAAGGAAATGGGAATTTGTTACAGTTTAAAAAATTACCCAGGACTAGGGAATCATAAACAAATGTGGTCCTAAATTCTACTTGGCATCTGTAGTTTGCACTCAGAAACTTATTTCTCACCTAATTTTGGGTTATGCCCATTATCAGTTTATAATAGACTCTTCCCCTTATTAGCAGGAGCAATCTACGAAAGGTAGATGGCCTATATTTTTTTATATACTTTGTCAATTCTATGAAAGCCAGAAACAGATTTGGTTGAAACAATGGTTAAGATTACTAGTCTGTTAAAAATAACAATGAGAATTTCATGGGTTTCCAATTTGAATTTTCTGATGAATCTTAATTCTTAGGTCATTGACTGAATAAGCTCATGACGTGTTCTACAACAATAAAATATCAGTAGAATTTCCCCTATTGCATTGTTAAATTTTTGAGCTTTCAATTTGTCAATTTCAAGTTTTTCATTTGTATTACTTCTTTAAATAATTGATTATTGGAGACAGATTTAGGAAATAAGAAGTGAGATTATCTATCTTATGTAAATTATTAGTTACTAGAAAGGCCCATGAAAATGACATTGTTTTCTTATTTGAATTTTCTGATGAATCTTAATTCTTAAGTTAATGACTGGCGAGTTCCACAACAATAAAATATCAGTAGAAATTTCCCTGTCACATTGTTAAATATTTCAGTTTAACAACTTTAACAAAAATATTGCAATAACAATCATAAATATGAATGTTAGTCCATTATTTACATTATTCGGACTATTGTCCTCATCTTTGTCGCCATATCCTCAAGGACACATGGCATAGTGGATAAGACCCAAAGAGTGTGAGTTCAATACCCGGTTAAGGCAGTGGAGAACTTTCAGAGGGAAAATTAACAGGAGATAACTGATAGCTGACATCCATCAAACATGGCACATGGAACTAGAACAGTCTACCCCAGTGAGTGAAATAAAGGGTTCAGTTCGACATTTCAACGACCTGAAGAAGGCCGGAGTGTACAGCGGCCGAAACGTTGTGATAAATATGGCGACAAAGATGAGGACAATAGTCTGAATAATGTAAATAATGTACATAATACCTCATCTCAGAAATATAGACAGACTATGAATGTTAGTCATTATTTAAAGAAGTGGATACAAATGGAAAGATTTGAAATAGACAACTTTTCCATATCACTGAGGAAACACATGTTAAACATATGTATCTTCCTTTCTTTCTTTCATTTTCTCACTGAAACCAAGCAGCTTCTCTGATGTCTTTTCCGGCTTTCCACATGATCAAACCAAAATAGTCCATTATTATTTATGGAGTATTGGTAGGGTGTAACAATCATTCTAAGGGAGGGATAACTATTACTGCTACTACTATTATTATTAGAACAACAACAACAGGAAGAGCCGAAGAAGAAGATGATGATGATAAACAACAATGACAACAAATAAATAAAATTTTAAAAAATGCACATTAACTCCTTAGAAGAGAACAGACAATTTTTTTTTTTTTTTTACTGTGCATTGACCCGATAACGTGTAGCAGGTATATATTCTTTTGATGAGAAGTTAAGCTCCTGGTACATTTGACCATCTAACAATTTTTGGTGGACTTGTATAAATTCAAAGGAATAATAAGACATATAATTTGGACAAAGAAATATTAACAAATATATTGTGAGGACATTTTACAAAAGATGAGAAATGAAATGTGAAAAGTTCAAAGCAACTTTAAGTGTCTGTAGTTGATTACTCACATTTTGCAGGAGCGAAAAGAATACATCTTTTTCGCTATAAAAAGTCACCGAGAAAAAGATCGACTCTTTCAAATCTCGCGCCGCCTTGTAAATCGTCAAGGGGCGAAAATTCCAAAATTTTGGCGCAGTGACATTTTATTGATCAGGGGCCGGTAATACAACAAAAATATCACAGGACAATAGCCATTAAAAAGGATTTTAATATAATATATGAATTTATTTTAATCGATTTGTTTTCCTTCGTGACATTTTTAAAATCAATATTGATTATTTTATTATAAAATAATCAATCAATATTGATTTGAACATTATGGAATATCATAAAATTTATATAATAATATCCATTGTTATTGACGCGAATTCCGCTCATAAAAAAGCCAAAATATTAATTTTTCCATATAAACTTTAATTAATAAACAAAATTCCCGCCCTAAAGATTGAATTTCTCAAAACTTCATGAAATGAAATTAATGTTTGGTAATATTTGTAAATAAAAAAAAAAAATTTTTTTACTAAAATTTTCTAAAAAAAAAAAAAAATTCAAAAATAATTTCATTCATTTGTGAATATATCCTGAAAGTTTCATTAAAATCCGCCAATTATTTGATTTTTGCAAGAATTTCCACGCCAGTATTTTTCACCGAAAAAGTGCAAAAAAAAAAAACAAAACAAACTTAATCGTTATCATTCGGCCACTGACGTAAAACTGTAAACAAGATTTTTAACTAAAATTTCGAACGTGCTAGAAAGAATTAAAAAATTTCAAATAGTAATAATAAATGCTTTGGTCTTTCCTCTTAATAACAACACAAACATTTTGATGACAAAACTTTGTTTTTATTGAGTTTGGGGGCCTTTTTTTCATGTTTTTTTTTTTCGCGAAAAAGTGGATGTACCTAAAAGAAATGAATGAATGTGTGTGTGTTTTTCTGCTAATGTCTGCTTCCACCCATATTCATAAGCAATATTTTGTCTTCGGATATTTTCAGAGAACTTGTCTGTCCCTAATCTAAATGACAATTTAAAAAAGTTTTACTACAACAATTAACAACATTTGTGACCTTCGGAAGGGAAATAATTTCGTTTCGAACCGGTGCCCAATCGGATTTTTGTCCTTTTTGGTGCAAAGTTGTTTCTCTTGACTTTTTCCCTAAGTCGTCCTTTTTATTATTTTTTTAAACCTTCGAAGTACGTATCTTCTTAAACAAAGATTCTATATAAAAGCTCATAAGTAGATTTATAATAGGAAAAAGTAAAAAAAAATCTGAATGATGCAAATTAATCAGGTATGTAATGGTCTTCACTTCACTCTTCTAAAATCCAGAATGTTTCTTTTTTTTTTTAAGTAACTACCGAAATAAATTCAACACTAGTAATTTCTCGGTTAAAAAAAAAATACAATTGATAAAAAGGAGACAAAATAGTTGAAAAATAATTTAAGTTAGTTTGACACATGGCCACAAGTATGAGCACTTTAATGATCGAACTCCTTACTGAATAACCAGATTAGCTCGTTTACCCGACCTCGAGACTCCAAAATAGTGAGTATCAGTAAAAATGTATTGTTGTTGGTAAGATAAAAAAAATTAAGAATTTATTTCTTTTGGCTTTTTTTTTCATACATGTTCTGCAAAACAATTATTTCGATAAATTTTTTTTGTTTAATTTGAATTTCTTTGAACGCATTTTTCGCTAATTTCGGGACATTTAAATTAAATTTAATGTTTAAAATTTATTATTTCGGAGCCTTTTAGAATTTTTAAAAAGGTTACAATCTTGTAGTTTCGCGTACTAAATTGTTTATGGAGAGAACATTCGATCGTTTTCTTGTTTTTGTTTCGTTTGTATGTATGTATGTATGTATGTGTGTGTTGTTGGTTTGTAATTGTCTAAAAACTAAAAAAAAGAATGGTCCCAAGTGAGATGTGGGCACTTAGGTTCTAAAGTGCTTTGTTTGACACAAGAAAAAAAAAACAATTTTTTTGCAAGCATAGTTCCCCAAGTAAGTTCTATTACAAATGAACAAAATTCAATTCGTGGTGTCTGGAAAACGTTCAGCAGTCCAATCCTCAGTTTTTTTTTAAAATCAAACCCACGCATTCCCAAACAAATTGTTTTCTCTCAGGCTTCCGTAATTTAAAATTACGTAATTTCTAAAGACTGATACAAAAGAGATATCATTATTTATTTAGTAGTTATATTTGTGTCCTCTGGCTTTCTTTAGAAATTTTGAACTGATCTCTTGTTCCACTGTCCATATTTCAGGATAGCTTCTCTTAACTCAACTTTTTATAGTAGATTTGTTTTATGTAGATATGTTTCATGAATTAACAAGTGTCATTGTGAGTTCAATCCCTTGGCTTGGTAGTACAGACTCAATAGAAACAGGTTAAGCAGTATCTGAGTAGTACTAAATCAAAAATAAAATATCAAGAAAAATCTACAAGTTTAGTTTGTTCTCATTCTGCTGTCTTTGTTGATTAAAGAGGGTTCAGTTCAAAATTCCATGTATGTGACCCTGTTTGAAAAACACCTGTATATGCTCAGAGGTCACATCAAGAAAGATGAGATATTGAAATATTTCACTTTTCTTGCAAACTGTCAAAAATGGTGCCTTTGTTAGTGTTAGAACCAGATTTAATGGAAAGAAAATTGATGGAATGACTGAAGATTTTAGATAACCGATTTCAAAATGATTAACAAATTCTTTTTTAGTTTTTCATTCATAGGTGCAATTCAGACACATTGGATTATTTTATATCTGATTTCTTAGAAACCATTTTTGATTCTTTATTTTAAAAATCAACTGATGATCTATTTCATGCTACCTTTTTCTTCCAGAGTGGACACTGAGAAAAACACCCACCATGCCTGCATCAATACGAACCTTGCGAAATATTGCAATTGTTGGAGGATTTATTGCTTTGGGAGGTGCCGGCTATTTCACTGTGAAAATACAAAGTTAGATAAATTTCTCTTTTATTTTACAATTGTTTTTTGTTGCATTTTTTTGTCTGTGTGATGTCGTCTGGAGCAAATTTTGATGAGAAGTTGCTTAAAATAAGATTGCATTCATTTTCATTAAATGTAAAAAGTAACGACTTAGCCTTGTGAATAAAACAAAATTTAAGTTTCTTTTTTTCAATGTACTTAGGAATATCCTTTATTTTAATTTTGTTTTTAATTTTCTTATTTCTATTGATTGTAGAAAATTGTTATTTGACTTGATAAATTTACTATAAGTATATATAAGTGTTTGTAAACAATTTACTATAAGTAAATATAAAGCATTTGGAAACAGTTTATTACTATAAGTAAATAGAAGTGTTTGGAAACAGAAGAAAACTGTTAAAAATAAAATCTGTTTTTTTGAAAGAATTAAGATTTTTTTCAGCACTGAAAAATAATCTTTTTGTTGGCCAGAATCTCTAAAATGATTTTCTTTTTTGTATTTTTGTCTTAATTTATGACAAGTTCATGTTGTGTTTATAATAATTTTTAGAAGTTTTTTTTTTTGTATCCCCCGCCACTTTTTTTTTTTTTTTTAGAATCAATATGATTCAGCTTTCTCTTACCATCTGTTCATTGGCTGAATTGCCTTCAACTGTATGAGCTTTTGTTTTTCTTTATATTGAATAAAAATTTTACTACAAATCTTATAAAGTGAAAGCAAATAAAAATGTGACAAAACATTAAGATAATTTATCAAAATTAAATTTTTTTTAAACTGCTTTTGTCTCGACATTTAAAAAATGGTAGTGGTGGTAGCAGTAGATTAGAAAAATTAATGTGAAATTTTCAGACACAGCTACTGTCAGTTAAAAACATGGCTACTGTTGGGTTTAAAATGCATTTCTGCAATATTTTAAACTTAAAGTAAATAATATTTGTTTCAAATCAGATTAATTATACATTAAATCAGCTAATATTCCTCAAATATAGTTTCTGAAAAGTATATTTTATTTTTTTAATAAATAAAAATTCACTGCGATGACAGATGGCTAAAAAGGGGCACTAATCAGCTATTTTTAGCCCCCCCAATGAATCGACTCTAATCACTATAATTTCTGTTTGAAATACACTACAGAGTATTTTGCTTACTGGAAATAGTAAATTTAATCCTTTTTGCTTTCAATTAAAGCTAAAATGAAAGCTTTTTTGTCATTTTTAAAAATTCATTTAGGTATTGCTTTTTCTTGTTTTTTTTTTTTGGTTTTTTTTGTAGAGGTACCTATTTTTATAGTATTTAACATTTCAGTTTTTTAATTTATCTTACTGGTTTATTATTACATCTGTCCCATTAGTTGCTATCTTTAGTATATATGAAATGTGTATGCAAATATAACAACCATTATGGGACAGGAATAGTATTTTTGTCTTGTGACTGTTTTTGATGGAAACGTTTTCTTTTTCCTCAGACCACTTCCGAGAAACAGATTATTACAAAAAGTCCTTGGTACTACTTCGCAACTATGCCCCAATTGAGAACTCCATTGGTCGACCCATACAAGGAAGCAGCATTAATTTAGGAGACTTTGATAACAATGTGGTGGATGGGTTAAATGCAAAGGTTGGTTCTTTTTTTTTTTTTTAACCCCCCCCCCCCGCCATTTATTCACAACTATTGCCCTCCTTTATCGACCTCAAAAGAAGGCTTTATATATTGTCACTTTACAAATAGCCTGAGAATTTAATTTTAATCAAGTTTAGTTGTTTGTTTTCATTCTCGTATCTCATACTTGAGATAGCTTAAAAGGATTGGAAGCAATAATTTTTTTTACCCATTATTGTTGTTTTTATTATCTCATCATTCCAATCCTCTTTCAAAGATATTCAAATTTGCTCTGATCTACTTTCCTCATATTTTTTTAGTCTCCCAGATTTTTATACACTACTGTCAATTCAGGTTAGGCTTTTAATTTTTTTTCCTGCAACTAAATGTCCTTGAAAAGAAACAAACAGTTCAGTTCAAGACTTAGTCTGGATCCATCAAAACTTTCTATGTAAACATGATGGTTTATTCATCTCAAGAAACATTGATAAATTCTTCCATCATGAAGAAGACAAAGTCTTCTGAGTAAATTTCATCTGACAAGTCAAAGAACAAAGTTTGTTTTAAAATGTGATTTTCAACCATTCTTCTGTAAAAGTAGATGTCTTAAGAAATCTTGACCATTTAATATCTAAGAAAGCATGGTATCCAAAATATGATAAAAAATTTCCCAACTACTCCAAATTTTTAAGGGACCTAACAAATTGTACATGAACACTTTTAAATTGAGTTGCTCCTATAAAAAAGGGGAGATAATTGTGAAAACTGTAGTCCGTTTCATTTAACCTTCAAAGTAGCATAAGTCAAACAATCCAACAACACTTATCTCCTGCTCACTACTACAGTTGGACACTCTCTGTTGCATCTTGAAGTACTTTTTTTTATAGATTTAGTGGCTGTTCAAATTTGCATAGGTGGAAAGAGATTGTTGCAAAAGTAACCTCCATCTTTTTTTTAAACATACGACTCATAAAGCCACCATTTTCTTTTTGGGATTATTTCACATGCTAGTCATATCCGAAGCTGTTTTTGTTCAGGAGATAAGCCATTTTCTCTAGTATTACAAAAACAGTGTTAGGGAAACATGTTAATTCACTGTCAACAATTTGTGTAAAACCTTTGTACATTCTATAAAAATTAACTACTTGATTATTTCTCCAAGCTCCAATTTATTTGCGATCATTGCTGAAAGGTAAAAGTTATAATTAGTAACCCCATTAATAGGGAAAAGAACATTAATTGCCTCATCAAAGAAACTAAAAATGAAATTGTGATCAGTTGCACCTCAATTTGAGAAGAAAAAAAAAAGTTGAGAGCTTTTTGAACTATGCTTTTCATATACAGAATCAAATTGCCAATTAGGGAAATATTTGTTTTTAGTAGAAGTCAACATGAAAATCAGAACTTTGAAACAACTTAGAAAGGTACAATATTTCACTGAAAATAAACTTCCTGAAATGTACAAGATCTTAAGAAAATAACTTGATTCTCTGGGCAACTAAAGTCTCTTCTAATATTGAACATCATCATCATTATAATAATTATTATTATAATAATAATACTCATTTGGTTTTCCAACTATTAAACATTCTTTTGTTGGTGCCAACAGGAGGTTTTGATACGACTGAATTTGAAGCTGAAGAGTAAGACCCCCCCCCAAAAAAAAACTTAAAAGATTTTAGTATTCAAACAAATATATTATTTATTTTTTTTAAGCATTTCACCCCAAGCAAGGCGGGAAGCCACTAGGACGCAAGGGGTTACAGAAAATTTAGAGCAAGATCAGATAGGAGTGATAGAAGAAAGGATGAGGGTAGTGGATAGATCAAGGCAACTGGAGATGTTGATTGACATTACACTTGAATAGTTGGAGATTATAGCTCACAGGGAAACAGGAAAAGGAAAGGGAGTTCCATAGGCGAGAGGTGCAAGACATGAAGCTATTAGAGTAGAAGAGACGGCTACATTTAGGAGTTTCGACAGTGAGGGGGTGAGAGCAGGATGCCAGCCTCGTAAGGCGCTGGAACTCATGATGTCTGGGAACCAGCGAATGCAGCTCCTCGGAGCAATTTCCATGAAAGACAGAGGGAGGCGACGGCGTGTCTGTGAGAAAGTGACTGTAGACGAGACGCCAGGGCAGGGCCAACCACATTGCATATCCGCCTCTGGAGCCTATCAAGAACCCCGAGGCAAACAGAAGGGGCACCAGACCATATATGGCAGCAATACTCCATGCAAGGGCGAATTGTGGATTTGTAGATCAATACTCCATGCAAGGGCGAATTGTGGATTTGTTACATGAAGACTATTGTCCTCATCTTTGTTGTTATTATTACATTTCAGCCATTGTGTTCTCCAGCCTTCCTCAAGTGCTTGTCAGTCTGGGTAACCTTCAGGGAATTTTGAACTGAACCCTTTATTTAATCTGTGCCTGAAAGAATTAGTGCATATGCTAGTCTACGAGGATCACCTTAGTAGGCCTAGCATAGCAATAAATACAATATGGGAGTCACTAATAAAGACAAATTACTGCAGGTCTTCAACAGCAGCTGCAGTAAAGAGAGAAGTTTCAGTGGGTGCAGTCAAGTATGACAAGCAGCAGCAGCAGCACCCATCAGCAGGCACGTTAGATTGAAGGCTCCAAGTTTTCCACTCAGGATTCTAGATTCAAACACTAATTCTTGAGTTTGGTGTTATTATAACAATGAGTTCAATCCCTGGGTCAGGTAGTACTTAGCAAGCAGTAAATAAATAACAAGATATCCGTAGACATGGACAGCAGAGAACATTCCCCACACCATAGGTTAAATAAAGCGTTCAGTTCAAAATTCTTTTATTCAGATTGACAAACACCTGATGTAAGACAGAGTGGCCTAAACATTAATAACAAAAGTGAGGGCAATAGTTTGCATTTAAATAATGTAAAAAAAAAAAAAAAAAAAATGATAACTCCTCATCCAAAAATTCAAACTAAAGCTGACGTTTTTGAATTTCTGGTATGATGAATTATTATTTACATTCAAAGTAATGTCCTCTTCATTGTTGTTATCACCATGTTTCAGCTGTTAATCCCTATATTTAATCTACAGCACTAAATTGTTCTCATTCTGTTGTCCATATCTACGGATATATTATGTTGTTCTTATTTAGTACTGATCAGTTTCTGTGCATACTACCTGGCTCAGGGATTGAATTCACATTTACTATGGCACCAAATTCATGAACTAGTGTTTTAATCCACTGGGACAATCCTGAACCTAGAACTTACCTGTTGCTGACATGCTTGACTGCATTCACCATAGCTTCTCTTTTCTTACTGCTGCCACTGAAGCCTTTGCTGTCATTTCTCTTTCTTTATTATAAAAATAAAGTACTATATGGGAGCCATTAAAGTTTTGATATCTGTGGAAACTTGAAAAAAATCTTTTTTTTTAAAAATTTATTTAACACTGTTCTATTTGCCACATATGGAAGGAATTTCATTTTTGAAGGAAATGCAAAATGACAGGGATTAACAACTTAGAAAACAGAATTTCACTTGAAAGTATTTATATCACTATTGCCTTTGGAGAAGCTATGAATACAACACTCCCTATACTGAGATCAGTTGCAGATTTGACAACAGCATCTTGGCAGACTAACAAGAGTAAGAATATGGGTAATCCAATGACTGCTATATACATTGTTAGTGTTGACAGACTGAGACTAGAAGATTTTTTTGCATATATCAATTTGTATTTTAGATTATGATTTGGTGAAAACCAAGTTTTGAGACTTGTTCTAGATTTTCAACTAATATCCGATTTGACTTTCACTATTTAAAATACCTTGTTTCGTCTTTTTTCTTTTCTTTTGTAGATTGCTATTCCAGTAACTGGTCCAAAAGGCAATGGCACGCTTTATTGTTTTGCTAGTCGGCCAACCTTAAAGGACAGGTAACTTAATTCTTTCTAGATTTAGCTTTCTGGGGGGGGGGGGGGAATTTTTTATAAAGTTAATATTTTAACTCTGAAAATCCAGTCAGAAGTCTCTAACATTGTTGAGTCAATGATATTGAATGGAAAGAAAAAATAGCTGTGGGAGGAGTGTAAAAACCAATTGATTTCTTTTTGAATAAAAATGACTAAACTTAGTCTTGCATGAAGCCAAAAGTATTTGGGCAGTCATGGGCAAACTGTGACCCATTTGGCTTTCTGAAGAGTATGCTTAATTTAATGAAGAAAATAACATTTATTAACATTTTGTTTGTTTCATTCATTTGCCCTCATTTGTTCATTCCTTCATAAATAACCACATGTATAAAATTTTGTAACTTTTCAATGAGCATAACGTTTTGTTTTAAACCATTGGTGATTTGTTTTCATAAAGGAATATTATATATGCAAACATCTTTTTGTTTTAGAAACAGGAAATGTTCATTTTCTTTTTTTTCTTCTCTCCACTGAAGAAATGTATTTCTTTTATTTAAAAAAAAATTAATTTTTGTATTTTCACATATGGAATGGATTTGTATTACATACAGCAGCATATGTGTGACTCACACTGTCGATCAGTGATATTATACCAAGGCTTCAATTTTCTAATTATAGAAAAATCTTTTCTCCTAAAAAGAAAATCAATCAGCCTTTGCACATTGCTTATGTATATCATCTTCTGTCATGAAAAAGGTTGACATACATTCAGCAAATAATTACTTTGAATTTTTTTAAGTCATTCAGTCTGCATTATGAACAGCCACAACTCATGCAACCCACTGGTCAGAAAAGGTTGCTAATGTGTAGGGGATCCAACAGGGGTCAAACATTCTCTACTCTGAGCTTTTGTGAATCTAATTTGTTAATTATTGGGTCACAGGAAAGCAGCCTTTTGTTGTTTGAATACAGAGTGTGACAATTCTCAAAATGGCCCTGTGAAGGCAAAATTTGCTTATCTGATCACTACTGGCTGCTGTTACTTTTAAAGTACTCGCCTTGTGAAGCTATTCACTTTGTAAGACAATATTGCCATTCTTGGAAACATTCTTGGACCTCATTTCCTGGAATACTTCTCAGTAATGTAGTCACATTTTGATGTTTGTCTTTTCAGGGCATGATTCAATTTTGGAATTAACCAAAAATCTCAGGCGGCTAAGTCTGGTGACTAAGGCACATTTCACAATTTTTTTATGGATTTCTTAGCCAGGAACTTACTCTTAATATATAATTTTTCTCAATACAATCTTGTTGAAATGTTTCGCTTTCTCACCAAGATTCACATTTTCTCCACATTTGCATCATTTTATGGCTGCCCATTTCTTGCATCATTATGTACATCATTTTGCCCTTCATTGAAACTGTCTGTACCACCTAAAAAGGCTCAATTTTTTCACAGCTTGTTATCCATAAACCATTTTCAATCGTGTTAATTTTCTACTAGCACTTTTGCCAATCTTCTATCTACTGTCACAGATTGCTTTCTTGCATTTTCTGTTAACAGTATAACATGAATACATAGAACTTTCTCTACTGCTTGGCAACAAATTATTCATCTGGTTTGTGTCTCAAGAAAGTAGTTGGAACATGTCAATCTGTGTTCAGGTACACATTTGTCTGGCTCATTGTTCCAATGTCATGCTGTGATTATTCCAGAAATTACATTCTCACTTTCTGTAATCTCCAATTTCTTTTTAATTGTAGTCCTATCTTATTAGTACTGAGTGTTAATTCTTGACCATTGACGATACCATTCTTGATTTTTTTTTTTTTTTTTTTTTTTTTTTAAAGGCTAATGTATAGATAAAGTACTAAAACTTGCTACAATGAATTTTAGGTTAAAAAAAAAAAAAAAAAAAAAAAAGGTGAAAAAATTCAGTCTTTAATTATGAAGTGTGTTTCTTTTCTTTCCGTCCACCTGAAATATTTAGTTTTGTATAGAAAAAGATAGAAACTAAAGAGGGAAATGTAGAGTAATGGTATAGCCAATGGATAAGAAAATCTGAAATCTTGCCTACAGCTAAATGCAGTCAGTGTAGACATCATGCCAAAAAGGACTCACTGGAAGAGGGCAGTCAGCTCTCTCAGCCCCAACTGCCAAAGCCTTCAGACCTATTTTATAGAACATGACGAAGCAGCCAATTGGTTGAGTGGGAGAGTTTTATGTATGCGTAGGCGTACTCCGCCAATTCTCCCTTCCTTCAACTGCTCCGTGACATAATACACATGCAATGCGTGGGCGTTTTTGGGCATGTTGCGTATCTTGCTCAAGACAATCACAGTCAACACTAAAATACAAATGTGATTATTACTTAGCATCCCTACCACAAGTTGCTGTCTTTGTTTTTTAAAAAAAAAAAAAAAAAAAAAAAATCATTGGAATTAATTAAAGGTTTGATATTTTAAATCCTACCTATGATTTCCTGATAGGCCCCCACTGGTCATCAATGACCATGGATTTGATCACCCCCCCCTCTCCATGTCACCGATGGATCCATAGGAACAGCGGGGCCATTACAGTTTGGCACCAGCATCATCGCAGGAGCAGCCAGAACGACACTGAAACTGCCTTAGGGGCTCCAGCTTCAAATTCAGTTACTTTCTCCTTGACTGGTTGCCACCCAAGGCTATAGAATCCAGTCTGTCCTGCTATTTACCCATAGCTGGTGGGGAAGGAGAAGAGGATTCATACCTTTCCCAAGGGTATTAGCATGTAAGTGAATGTAATGAATCTGACTGGAATTCAAACTGTTCTCAGATTTCTTAATCCAGGCCACTATTCATTACTCCACTATGTCTCCTCCATGATATTGTAGGTTACTTAAACAGCAAATTACAAATAAAATCCAAAATCAACGCATCATAAAGTCTTTGTGGTATGTTTAGTGGCTGAGGTAGCTGTATCAATGTTCAAACCCAGATAAGTCATATTACAAATACAGATTTTCATGCTAAATAGACCCTTTCTATATTGGTGCAACACAATCTTCCCATTTTCTATTAAGCCACGTATTGGATGAATCTAAATTTCTTTCTCTTACATAGATGTAGAGTAAATAAAGGTAAACATTTTTCTGTCAGTCACAATCATCCATTCATAATATGTCAACTTTTTTTCAAATCCATTCTAGATTTACTGTAGATTTTTGTTTTAATAACGAATTCATTCAATATTGTTTGATTTTTCAGTTGGCAAATTAATCAATTGGATATTGAGACCCACAAAAACAATCAAAGATGGACGTTTTATAAATTACCAACATCAGAATCAGATTCTTCAAAGACATAAGAAAAGTTTCATTTTGTTATTTAAAAATTGTTCCACAAACAGAAATTTGTTGGGTTTTTTTTTTCCAACTCAATATTATTAAATATTCATTAGAAGTTTTTGAATTGCTCTTTTTGTGTATCTGTGTGTGTCCCAACAAAGGGACTCAAGTTATCAATATCTGATCAAGGGCAGCATTACCTCCGCAAGGCACTTGATGTAGGCTTTTGTGTTAAGTCCAAGGCCCTGTGAAAAGATGAATGGAGGAATAACATCATGATGTTGACTGGATATATCATCCAACTTATTCCAAATCCTCTACACTGTCCTCAAATTGACAACCAGACACTCTTAAGTGTTCATATTGGATCTTCCGGTGTGAATGCCAACATCCCATTTCCAAATTTTTTGTGAAGTGAATTGCGTCATTGTAGTCTTTTTATCACAGATGGTGCCCAACTGACCCTACTATAATGTGCAGTTGACACAATCAAAAATAAAATGTGCATATGTGAAATTAAAAATATAAAATGGTGATAATTTACCCATTGCACCCTGTAAATAGATGACTGGTTCATTTTCTCTTGATTAGTTGTCGCGTAATAAATCTAGTATAAGTGAATTAAATTTGGTGAATGATTTATACAGGATTAAATATTTGTTTAGATTATCAGAAGAAAAAAAATCTTCAACGCCAGACTTCATAACTAAATTAAAAACTTTTTTAACCTTAAAAAAAACAAAAAAAAAAACAACAACTTAAGACTGTTGAAATGGTAACAGATTTGATATTTGGGAAGTTGAAATTATTTTAACTTCACTTATTCAATATGAAAAAAATGTTTTTCAAGTAACAACAAAAATTAAAATAAAAACAACACATTTACTTGAATACATATTTTTTTTTTATAAATGTACATGGCAAGGATGATATAACAAGTTGGTTTGAAAAATGCCTTAGAATAAAGTTTTCACATTCAGTTTAGACTGACAAAAATCTGCCTCAATTTGAAGAAATCAAAATAATTTCTTCTCAGTAGTTTTACATATTGCAATAAAAAGAAAAGAAAGTCAATTGCTTTATAGATTGAATTGAAGCAACAAATTACATTTGCAGTTATTTTCGAGGACCTGCAAGAGAAAAATTAAAGATTGTGTAGCAACCTACTTTATTAGTTAAAAAGCAAGCAGCTGTGTGTTGCCTGCATTTTTTGGGGCCAGGCACCATATTGACAAGTGAGAATGAGTCTTGTATAAACACAGACATTTTGAATGAATGAACATTTGATAGCATGTGGTTATGTCAGTCAAAATTGAAAGGATAACAAGTTTTGCAGTAAAGCAGCAATGAGTTTAACAGTAACAAGTCATGAGACATCAGAAAAAGGCATGAAAAAGAAACTCAGAAAATATAACCAAATTTTACTGCAACTTTCAAGGTTTAGACAACTTTATTCTAGAAACGATCAAAGAATTAAAAAAAAAAAGTAATCTTAATCATAAGAAAAATATAGAGTTAGTCATTTTTTTAAGTTAATATCTTTTTCATACCAAATTGACATCAATACCTGTCTAAAACAATTTTAAATAAAACTAAACTAAAAATAAAGCTAAACTAAAAAAGCTGTCTACAGAAAAATGTCTGACAATTATTTGATGCTCGCAAAATATTACAAAAATTTTAACTTATACAATATTTTTAAAAACCTATTTGTTTCCAACAGATGTCTGTATCTGTCAACATAGTTAAGTTCAAAAATCAAAAAAGCCCACTTAAATATATTAAAGTCTCATGACAACCAATATATAGATGACCCAATATAATTATCTTCATGCACTGTATACACAAATAGTTATTTTTATATATATATATATATATATATATATATATATATATATGACCTTTTAAACACCATAGTATTTGTTAGCCAGAGAAAAAGACTTTTCTTTTACTGTTGAAAATTGAAGTGAAAGAAAGTTTCATGTCTGTCGACACTGTTGACTAATTAAAAAAAAAAAAAAAAAAATTTGTTCAAAAAATATATTTTTCTATTTTGGTTCATTTAAAATGAAAACAAATTAGTAAGTTGAGTAAAGTAATTTATGTTTTTGGGAACCAACTGTAAATATTTTTAAGAATAAACAAAAACAGAAATTATTTGACAACCAAATATTTTTTTTTATCAAATCTCTCGTGACAATTCTTCACCTGTTACTAATAATTAGTTTATGGCATTTTTTTTTTTTTGCTTCCATTTATAAAACAATTTTAAACTTCATTTACACAAAACACAATTAGATAAAAATAACATTTGTGGAGTTTCTGAGGAATATAGAGATTAAAATAATTCAAAAATTAAATTCTTTGAAAATGTTTAAATTTTTCATCAATTTTTTTTCATATTTTAACATACTGACTAAAAGTTGCTAAGCAAAAAGGTTATTTTAGTTAATATTGACATTTTAAATTTTCAGATTCAAGACTAATTCTCCCCAACAACAGGACAGACAGGCTAACACATAAAAAATAAATAAATTTGAAATATTCAATAAGTGAATGGCTACACCCATTAATTAGCTGAATTAATTTTTTTTAAATTACTTTTTCATAGTTTTGATAGTGTATAAAACTTTCAGTTTTATTCAAATCCTTTAGTTTACAGACTTTTCAAATTTAAAAGATTCTTTGGTAATTGACATTTTCTATTTGATATGTTTTTCAGTTTTCAAGGTAAATACAAATTAAAAAAAAAAACAAAAAAACAAATCAACTTTCTATATGGTGTAAGAATTTTTATCTTTTTTTTTCCAATAATTTTTAATAACAGAAATTTAAGAAAATTTATGAGTTTTCTATGTGATTGAATAGATTTTTTTTGTCTCAAATTTGCAACAACTCCATAATCATTCATACTTCAACCAAGAAAGTGTATTTGAGAATGTTGTGACTAAAAACGATCAAAAATTAATGATGAAAAATACTTAATCTCTATATCGGAAGAATTACAAACAGCAGCAGAATTCTTGATTTAAAACGAATCTAAGTGAACAAATCTTTTCACTAACTTCATCCTCCTTCTTGTTTTTCTTTTTGTAATGTTTTGGCCTGTCCATTCTCCTAACTTCCTTGGATGAAATTTTTTATTCAGTATTGAATATGTTGTTTTATTAGCTACATTGCATTCTAAGCAGATCTTTTTCAGAAAAAAAAAAAAAAAAAAAAATTACTGACTATTAACATCTCACATAGAATTCTTTGACTTTTTTCCTAAAAATAATCTGACTAAAGTTTGAAGAAAGTGAAAGGAGATTTGTGCAGAATAGTTAAATGACCAAAGTCGTAAATGCTTCATCAGGTCTTCAAAGGTTTCTTGCGGGTTTATCTATCAACACCTCCCACCCCAATGAAATTACATCTCAGAAAAATCTGTGTATAATATTCGTTTCTCTTACAGTTAAATTAAATGCAGATTACAGAAATTACTATCATTGTAATTTTATGACTCAAATGTGAAAAACAACAGTTAAGAATTCATTAAAAAGTTGCTTTTTTTTTTTGTGTGTGTCTATTTCACATTGTCAGTTTGATAGATAGTATAGCAGTTGTCACAGAAAACTGAATAGGCAGACCAAGTTCAAAGCCTGTTTGTATAAATCTGCTTTCAAACCATGTTTGAGGGGGGAAAAGGCATTAATATCATGTCACAATGTTTGGAGGAGTGAGTCAGCAGCAAAAAGCTTTTACAATCATTATCAATTTTATCAGTATTGAACCATTTTCTTTTGCTGGTCCAGTTTTCAAATCTCTCCAGAAATTTAATGTATTTTTCGTTCTTTTATAAAGTCAGTCAGAAAGTAAGGTTTGTTTTAATTTCATTTTAAAATGTAAAAGAATTCCTAATGTTTATTTTTTGTTTTTTAAGCTATAATACATAAAGTGTCTAGAAGGCCAGTTAAAAAAGTATTTGTGGAGTTACCTACTCTTTTCCTACCAATAATCCTTGGTTGTACTTCTGGACACATATAGAAAGCAAAGAATTGTCCAAGAAACTGTTTCTGGAGAAAAGATAAGGCTGCAAATATTCATAATAAGTTTATAGAAAAGTTGCACTCAATAAAAGTATAACAAGGAGACATATTGGTAGAGTTAATTGAAATCAAAGAGGAAAAAAAAATAAGTGAGCCATGGTAGTAGCTGCAGTATAATGAAGTCTCTTGGCTAATTGAAGGTTTGAGCATATTAGGTTGCCAGAATGGTGACACACAAGGAAGAAGCAAAGGATGATTTTACTGTCCAAGAGCTTTTGAAACTGTACAATCTGCATAACATCTTCCTAAGCACAATAGTCCTAGGAAATAAAACCTGGATTCAGTGCTATGAGCCTGAGAGTAGAAAGATCAATACAATGGCACCCAGCAGACCCCTATAGAAAGAGGTTTAAGGCAGCATCCTCTTCAAAGAAAAGGGATGACCTCCACTGTTTTGAGGTCATGGTTAGAAATTATGCCCAATGGTAACATAATCAATTCTGACTCCAATGCAAGCATTTTGGACAAACTTGGAGCAAGGTCTCTTCAAACTTGGCAGCATTTGAAACTAAAGGATGTGCTTTTGCAACAGCTCAGTGACAAAAAAAAAAAAAAAAATATCACAGCATATGCCTAGCCTACTGTATCTCATTCACTCTACAATACTGACCTGACACACACTTTCATTTTGGGCTCATGGAGGAGACACTCAGAGAACAGTCATCAGTTCTCCAATGATGTGGTAAAAGAGACAACTTTCACATGACTAAGAAAGCAGCCAAGAAGCCTTTGTATGAAGCAGGTATACATGCAGCCCTCCCCATTCAAAGGTCGATTACCACAACTGAGAAAAAAAAGAAGACTAAGAACTAGGTTTGGAATCCAGAGAATGTTGTCCGTTTTGGTCTGATTTACAGGTTTTTATTATAAAGTCTCTTGTAAGTAAAGAAGAACAGGAATTACTTTTTGGCCTTTGTACAAGACAACACCAAAAGATTTCAGTAGAACTTAGAAGAAACAAAACTTCACATTGCAAGGTGATATGAAATCAGTCATTATCTTTGGATTAATTTCTATCTATTTTTTTATCTTTCAACACTGGATATATGAACACAAGACAATGAATTTAAATAAGTCATGTAACAAAAAAGAAATCTCTCAAAGTTCAGAAAAGCTGCTTTTCTTTCAGATTTAACGATTGTAACTGAGAATAAAATCCAGGCACAAAAAGAGGAAGTTTTCATCAATGTACAAAATATTTTTGACAAAATATTGCATACATGTCATTTAGACAATATGAGAAAAAGATTAAACAAATTCAAACATATCAAAAGTTTTGCTGTAATGTTCAGCTTTTAATTTCTTTTATTTGATTGAAATCACAAAAATAAACTCAAACTTTACAAAAGAGACAGTGAATTATCCTCTCTTTCCAAAATAAATGCATTTGGAGATGCAGCTCAAGTGTTCAAGCAGTCGACTACAAATGCTCTAATATCTGAGGCTGAGTAAAGCGTTTCATTCATCGACATCTACATTTTCTGTTAACTAAATTTCTTGATTCTATGAATGGACAAGCAACAGTAATGAAAAACTCTAAAAATGGTCAAAGGTTGCTATCCTAGCCACCACCCACAAATCCTTTCAACAGAAATATTGTTAGGATGCAAGTTCTCCAAACTGAAAAATTCTCAACTAATAAGGAAGCAAAAAATAATTCTATGACAAAAGGTTAACATAAACCTTATTTTTGAAAAAGGTCTACATAAGCCTTATTTTTAAGAAAGATTCAAAGAAAAATGTTTAATTCTTCAGAAAAATTAATCAGATCATTTCATTCGATTTTTTCTTCTTTTAAAATATTCATTACCGCATCTCATCGATAACTCATCTTATTGCCAATTTTGATCTTGCTAACATTTTCTAATATATAAAAAATAAAATAGATTTCAATTTTTCAAAAAACATTTCATGATGGACACTTATCACTATAGTCTTCTGAAAATGCATAAACCGTGATTAAAAAATAATTTTTAAATGAACCATATCAATTATCATTTGCTTATTTAGAATATTACATTTTCTCATACAAATACAGAAATAATGAAACATTAGTAAAATATTAGTCAAATTCCATCCAAGATAATTTGAGTTCACATTACTTTCAAATTTGTATAGATGAAGAGTAAGTAGCACAAACAGGTTTTTATTTTTCTTTGTTAGTTTTTTAATAAGCCCATTTCTAAAGCTCACTGTAATGAACAATGGGTGGAAAGGATTTGATCAAGGACAAAATGTAAGGTCATAAGCCAAAATTGACTTTATCAATATGTCTAATTAAAAGAGTTCCATCAGAATCCTAATTAGATAAAGTCCCTATTTGTGTGCAAGACAATATATTAAAAAAACTTTTAATGAAGGGAACCAAATATTTATTCTAATAGAAAGTATTACACCTTTTTCTTTTTTTTATCACTTTTAAGGAATTTGAAAGTTTGGATAAGACCCCATTTGATTTAATGCTTTCATACATTTCAAACACCCACACTAACCATGTATTGAAAATTCCATCTTCATAGGCAACTCACATTATTGAGAGACAATATAGTAACAAATATCTCAAAGAAAACAGTCTTTTTCTCATTCTTATAAATCTATTGATAAAAAAAAAAAAAAATCTATTCATTTCTTAATGGATATAAGAAAATATTCATTTTTACCCAAAACTTTTATCCGTTCCAAATTTGCTTGTCTCATAATTTTTTAAATACTGTAAGACTCAGGAATTTCGGCCCAGCATTTTTCTGTTTTTAAAAAGATAGGAAAATTCTCAAAGATTATTATACAAAAATAAGATATCCTAAAAAAAAAATTTTTTTTTTTTTTAAATAAACAAGTTTACTGTGTTCTTCCTCCTATACACACTATTCTTGAAAACAGAATTCAGTATTGTAATATGAAATAAACCTTTTATGATAATTCAGGGTAATGGTCTGCATTTTAAACACAAGCCAACAATTTTATTAAAAAAAAAAAAAAAAAAAAAAAAAAAAAATCAAAATTTAGGCAATTCTTACAATTAATCTGAGGACTAAAATAGTTTAAAAGAAGGAAAATAGCTTCAATTATTTATAAAAACAATGTAAAAAATTAAATACATAAATAAAAATTAATAAATAATCAGAATTTTTTTTTAAACAATTTTGAAAGAAAAAAAAATAATTGCATCATTTTCTTTCATTTTCATATTTTAAACACTTCTTTCAGAATTAAAAAAACAAAAAACAAGAAATTATTACATTCTAAATAAAAATGCATAAAGCCCTTTGAAAGTACGTAAATTGAGGTAATTAAAAAAAATATGTAAGCACTTGATCAACTGTTTTCAACTTGTCAATCGATGTCTGAAATCAGATAATGCTGATAAGGTTAAAATTGGTTTCAAAAGAATTTAACAAAACCAGCTTCATTCTGGTAGAATCCTTTTAAGATGAATTCTATATAAATCAAAAATTAAAAATTTGTTTGTTTCTCAACTTCTTTAAAAAATAATTGGTTACACACTCTGGAAACGATAATCTTTGCTATTTTTATCAGATATATTTAGGGGACTGTTGTAATATGAAGATATCTTCATAGTTCATGATTTACATAATGCACAGAATTATTTTAGATTTTAGAAAAAGTTAAAAGTAAAGATTTAGAAGAGAAAGAAAAGAAAAGGAAAAAAAAGAAAAGAGACCCAAGAATGAAATAAGCAAATTATAATGAATCATTTCAAGGCATATTTCTATTTAGGGATGAAAAAAAAAAGAAATACCATTGAAAACTCTGAATCATTTTTACCTCATTTGTTTCTTTTTGAATGAAAAGTGAGTAGACTCAAAATTTCAGAGCTTTTGTGTTTGAAAGAGAAATTAAAAAAATCACCAAGCACCTCAGATGGGGTCATTTGAGTTTTGAGTTTCTGACCTTTCTGTTTTCTTCTCCTTCTGGAAAAAAAAAAAAAAAAAAAAAAAAAAAAAAAAAAAAAGAAAAAAAAAAGAAAAGCAATAAATAATCTGCAGTTTAAGTTAGTTCAAAGAAAATTCTTTGTTAAAAGAGGTTTAATTACAACTAATATTTTATTTAAAAATGTTGATTATATATTTATCGTGTGAGAATTGGTCAGAAGCACACAGACACACACAGAAAAAAAAAACTGTATACAAGTAAATCAATTCCACAATTATATCTGTTCCTCAATCTCAAGTATGCATCAGAAACAAGACTCCTTTTGAATAAGTGTACCGTGCTTTTATGCACCTGACCCAGCCATCGCTAAGCCAGTGAGTGCCCAGAACCAGCCAATAAAAAAGGCAGATTTTTTTTTTTTTTTTTTCAGGGCAAAAATTCCCCATAGATTCCACATACATGGGGGTTGGATTTGTCTACCTCCCCAGATGAGACACTGCTTTTTGGCATAGCCTCATCTGGGTTACTCTCTGCCCAAAAGCAGAGAGGGTGACGTCTTGAGCTTGCTCAAGCCTAAGCTGGAAAGCAAGTCCCAAAACAAATCTCTACTTTGAATGAGCGTACCATGCTTTTATGCACCCAATCAGCCATCACTCAACCAATGAGCGCCCAGAACCAGAAAATAAAAATGGCTACAAGCGACACCACTACTTCCGTTCACACAAAGTGCTGCCCTTTCACCTTCAGTCTGAAGCTCGCCAAGTCACCGTTTCCACACTCCATTGCAAAACATAAACATGATTCTGGCCCTTTTGGGTTGCTGAGGTAAGTCTGCTACGCTTATATACAATGTTTTCTTTTTTTTTTCTGGGGGTGGGGTGCTTTTCCAAATATTCTAATTTTAAAGATATCACATTAACCATAACTTTCCCCAATTTTATTTAAGAATAAAAATCTTTGTCAATCTTTGCTATCATGGATCCCAAATGTCAACAAAAACCGAAATGTAAACAGAAAAAGAGGCAAAATAAAATTAAGATGAATCAATTACACCAGTGAATTCCTTAAATTACAAGGGATTTAAAATATTTCTTTAGGTATTAAAAAAATAAAAATATTAGATTCTACATTTTTTTCAGTTTTATCACATTTTGTCCAAAGCATTCATTGAATAAAATCTTTTAATAAAATGCTGTAATAAAAGCAATAAGGATGGGGATATTAGTCTAAACAATTCATTGAATAATGACTGATCGCAGAATTTTAAACAATATTCACTTCTGACCTATGAACTTGAACTTTTAAAACTCACAAGAGATTATGCAAAATTTTTGTAATTCAAAAATTTATATAAAATTCTTTAAATAATTTTGTTTTAAAATAACCAGCCAAAAAACTAAAACTAATGTTTTTTTTTTTGTTTTTTTATTGACATAATTGAAAGCATAAAAAGAACGAGTAAATACCTTGTCAAAACAGTACAACAAATTTGGACAGCACATGTGCATCCAACGCCGAAAAAGCTGAAGTTCTCCAAAGAAAATCTGATTAAAATATTGCAGAAAGGCTGCTAATGTAAACATGAAACCAAGGATGCAACTTAATGTCAGGAAAATGTGGACACCAAACATTGAACTATCTTTCTGAAATTAATAAAACAAAAAAATAAATATTCACATACATATTTTGTCATCTAGTAAAAAAACATTTTCAAAAATATTTCTTTACTCTACAGCTACTGACAATGCATTTATAGCAAGTGCGTGTATATATATATATATATATATATATATATATATATATATATATATAATTTAAAGAAAAACAGACCACTTTAAGGCTCCATTGTAATATATATATATATATATATATATATTATGTGGGATTAAAACAAAAATGTTAAAAATTGCTACACAATAGCTTTTCATGTTTCAGCAATCATATTGTGCCTCCTTGGGCGATAGTAAATAAGTTGTGAGTAAAAAAAATTATTTTTAAATTTCAAAAGCAGATGAAAACAAAATTAAAATGAGGCTTGTGGGTTTACCCTGATTAACCAATTAGGTGTCAGACCTATGCTAAAAAAGGGGAAATTTTTTTTCATGGTAAAATGTGTTTTGAAATATAATCCTAGACAAGGTCATGAATGGCAGACAAGAAATTAATACAAACTATTAGCGGTTGGCAACCATGTATCAAAATTATACACATACAAATTATATATAATGTTGTTTTTTTCCAAAACACTAGTTGATGGAAAAGTGTTATTTCATATGATTAAGTTGGTTGTGTTAAATTTAGTATAGTATACAATTAGTTTTATTTTTTTTTTTACTAAGATCAGTGGTATTAGTATTTATGAGATTTTTTAGGATTTTTTTTTCTCTTGTTCATAATTAGAATACATTTGATTATGGTATAGTAGGTTGATACATTTAGGCTTATTTGAGGAATTATGTTCTTTTTGATCTTAATATTTCTAATGCTTTAAATTATTTACATTCTTTGGACATTTTTGCCATATTCACAATGTTTCAACCATTGTATGCTCTGGCCTTTTTCAGATGATTGAAATTCCAACCCAAACCCTTTATTTTATCCACTGGGGTAGATTGTTCTAGTTCCATGTGACATGCCTCTTCCAGATGTCTGTTATCTCCTTTTAAGTCAATTCTCCAAGTTTTTGTTCACCACTGCAGTAGCCAGGTATTGAACTCACAAATCTTTGGGTCAAATCACTGGATCCAACCAACACTTTTATCCACTGGGCCATTGTAAATAATTACAATACCTCATCTCAGAAATATAGACAGATATTTCTCATGGTTTGTCTAATTTGTTCATCAACAATGTAATTAGGGAAGTCATTATTAATGAGAGCTTGTTTTATTTTTATTTTTCATTCAGCATAGAAAATTTTTTTTTCCTGGAAGAGATAACTTTTGCACGGTTTATTAAATTTCGTGTAGTAGCTGTTTTTTAATAAGGCATTTGCTTTTATAGTTTCGAGTGCAAGTGTTTATGCTAGTTGTTTTTTTTTTTATACAGGGAAGAAAATAAATGCAGGATTGGATATTACTTTTCTGTCTTTTTTTGCAAGTGAATATTGCATAAATAATTTTTTTGAGAATAACAATGATTTTTGCAGCTACAAGTCCTACAATATAACAACCCATAGCATCATAGCTTCCCCAAAGTAAGTGAATGTAACAACCATAACTGGAATTGAAACTCTGGTCTCCAATTTCTCATTCTGAGCTGCGATCACACACCACCTGCACATCGATTTAACATGAAATGTATTTGTCTGTAAATAAATAATTGATGCCATCCATGTCTAACAGAGAAGCTTTCAAACACAAATCCATTTTTTTTTTTTTTAACATTTAATTTCAAAAATGCTCAAAATTTTGGATCTACCTTTGTATGCCTGATTGTCATGAATCATTATATATATATATATATATATATATATATATATATATATATATATAGGAAAAGAAAGAGGATAGGTAGGGTCCAAAACATACTTGATATCTGCTCTTTTTTGTCCAGCCCTTGGTGTAACCAATTATTAGGAATATAGTGACAGCCGTATACAGTGCGAGAGTGAAGAATGTCAAATTCAAAAACCTTGATACCTGGAATTGGAAGAGAATAAACAAATTAATCATCTTGAACTTTTATCAGGCCCTAAAAGCACTCTCCCATCAATATGTCCACAAATACAACTTTCATCTATGATTATATGAAGTTTATACCCAAATTTTATGGACACAAGTGTGTCCTACCAGAGACTTTGAAAAATAATTAAATAAGTGCTCCGAGAAAAGTAGAGGTCAACAAAAGCCATTGAGGAACAGTTTCAAATAGTCTATTCCGATGTTGAGCTAATTTTTGCTTTTTTTGCTGTAAAAATATATATAATCTTTTACATACACATATCCAAAACATTTATAGATTTTTAATATCACAAATTAAATTTGATTAAAGTTTTCATTTCTATAAATTATTTAAAAGTTTTCTATTAAGGTGGATTATTTTCTTTTCTACAGCAATAGGAAAAAAAAAAAAAAAGAGCAAAATTTTCAAGAAGAAACTCACTGTAGTTAATCGTTGACTGAGGGAAGCTCGAATTGCTGTACTTCCAGTAATGACTAACTGGAAGTTAAAAAAAATGTTTTAATTATTTTTAAAAGTAATCAATTATTTTAAAAGTAATCAAGCATATCAAATACAATCAAAGGGGGAAAACAAAATTTAACATCAAGTAAAACTACATTTTTTATTTTGTAAGATTCTTTAAAGCAATTTTGTTTTCATTGTTTTATTTAAGTTACAGCTGATAGACTTAATATACATGTAGTTGTATACTATACAAATTTACTTCTCTATACTAGATTAAGCAGCTAACAGTGTAACACATTACTGTCTCAAACAAAATTTTCTTGGCAAAGAAATCAAGTCCTAAATCAAAGAAATTGGACTTACCAATAATCCTGCTAAAATTCCAATACCATAACAATTCTTTTTTCCAATATAAATTTGTCCATCACCATTTTCTTGAAGAGGAATAATGACTATTTCACTGATTCCTTAAAGAGAACAAAAACGATTCAGTAGCCATTGGTTGTTGTTATTCTAATTGTCAGGCAAGTGAAATTCTGTTAGCAAAACAAGAACATAACATCTTGTTCAAGCATTGAATAAGTTAAAATTCTCCAAATTCCTTACCTAAAGCAGAATCATTATTATTAATTTGCCTTTCTTTTTTTTTTTTCCATCTTAATTTTTTTTCTCTCTCAAAAATCTTTTTTTTCACTTTGAATTGTTTGAAAAAAAGACAAACAGGAGAAAAATAGAAAAAGAAGATGAAAATAAAAAATAAAACAGTCAAAAATTAAAAACAAAAGATTTTTTTGACTTTTTTCAGTGCTTTCTGCAAAACTTTTAAAATATTAACTTGACTTTGGTTTTGAGAATTGATCTCTTAGTTACTATCCAATGCCAACTTGAAAAAAAAAAAAAATCCTTCCTAAATCATTCTTTGAACTTTTGCTACTCAAAAGAATAGTTGAGACCAAATTAAAAGCTGAAAATTTAATTTCCAACAAATTGAGGTAACATAAAGATGATCTCCAGTTTTGCAAAATTGATTTTGTGTGTGTGTGTACACACACACACATCCAAATCAAATGTAAAGTCCCCGAAGCCCAATTTGTTTGCTTGAATAACCACAACACCTCAAATAATAATATCAGCTATGAAATGTTGATTTTGGCAGTTGCCAGAGATCAAATAATGTCATTTCTAGCAAAATGAAGTGAAAGATTAAGTTTTCCACAAAGTCTATAAAAAAAAAAAAAAAAAAAATGTTTTTGTTGACTCCACAAATGGTAGGGTAGATAAGGTCAAGATTGACCATTGAGATCACTGCAGACAGAATTAGTTTCTGGCTCATATGGTCTATATTGCAGCCAAATGCTTACATTCTTGGTGGTAAATAGATACAGGAGAGTAACTTGGGTAAAATAAGATAAGCGTGATGGTGCTGACCTGCAAGGTCATTGGAGGTCACCATAGGCCAATTTTAGATTAAAATAACTTTATTTTTGAACTATAGAAAAAAAAATTTAAACAACCAAAAAATTTAAATTTTATTTGTAAGACATTGTGTCACTTGAGGAGTAAACAATTCTGTGGCCAACAATGGATATCTCTGCTACTCATTAAAAAAAAAAGAAAATAAATAAAAAAGTCATTAAGTAAAATAAAGCATTGAACACGGGAGAAAATGTTTAGAAATAGTTGGATTCTTTCATAAATTGTAATTATTTACAATATCCAAGAGTTAAGAACTATTTCAAATCAACTTTTAGCTTTCAGTTTTACTTACCAAGAAGAGAAGTGATTATGCCAGAGATAATTTGTGTGATACCAATTACCTTTGGCCATGGATGCTGCCAAATCTTAGTCTCATCCGAGACCATGTTGGGATGTATTTGTCGATCATACTGCCAGTAATTGGTTCGACTTATTGTTATAGAGGAATCTTGAGTACTATCCTCAGTGTTTTGATCATCTATTTGCGGGTGATAATGAAAAGCTGCCATCGTTTCAGGTAGAGGAGCCTGGATATTTCTGGAAATAACAAAAAACATTTTTATTCACTAGCAAAGTCTTGTACCAAAATAAGGTACTTTTATTGCAGAAAAGAAAAATTCATTTCAAAACTAAACAAATAAGATAACTAATCTCACAAAAGGAAAAACAAATTAAGCAAATAATAAAATAAGTAAACAAACAAAAAAAACATTTTTAAAGTTTAGTAGCAAAAACACATAATGGTTTTTAGAGAGATAATAACCAACAACAAATAATTATTTGAAATAAATACAAAATTTTACGTAATCTTTAATAATAAATAATGAATAAAATTTTAGAAAAGAAAACTATACAATAATTTTAAAAAATTAACTGCATTCGTTTAAATTCAAAAAAACCAATTATTTCTACTCAATAGCCTTTAGAATAAAAAAAATTGTGATTAATGCAGCCTACCCAGTAGCCATTAGGAAAATACAATAAAATGGAAATACTGTGCTGTTTGCTACATATAATGCCTCACTGGCCTGCATTTATTTTCAAAGCCACCACACAGTACACATCGCCTGAAGGTTGCATACAAGCATTAAACAGTCTGTCGCCATACTGTGTTGACATCAACATTTAAACTTACATACACACTATACCTGAAATTGAGAACAATTACCCATAAATATAGCATATCTTAAAACTATATTTTTATCATTATATAGGAATCCCTCAATTAATGCATTTTTGAATAGTGCGCTAAAACTTTTTATATACCAAAATTTGATTAGTTTGGTTTGGGTTATTTTGTTTAGCGGCATATCAACCTCAGTGGGTTATTTAATGCCAACAACATTTTTAAGATAGATTCATATGAATAGAATATGATTGGTTTGGTTTATTTTGTTTTATGGCATATCAACCTCAATGGGCCACTCAACGCCAACAAAAATTTTTTATTGCTGGTAATATTTTGTTTTGTCAAAAATCCGTTTCTGGTAATATATTTCCTTCAAAATTGTATTGCTGGTAATAATTCCTTCAAAAAAGCATTGCTGGTAAAAGTCAACTATTTGCCCATAGCTGGGACCCCAACAGGCAAGAGCAGAACCAGAGGCCCCACTGCTGGACGCAGTTCAACAACTCACCCAGGACGCGGATGCAGTTTAACGTATTACCCTGGACGAAAATTTGATTAGTGCATACATAATACTCAGTTTTATTCAAATTTTTTCTTTTTTTTAACCTAGGTACCTCCACGAAATCGCTAAAAAAAAGAGCATAGCTTGATGAAAAAAAAAAGACGCCAAACTTGCCGAAAACAAAATTTTATTGTCTAAATGCTTATGTTATTATTAAGAGGAAAGACCAAAGTTTTTTTAATTATTTTTAAAAATTTTCCTTTTTTAGAACATTCTAAATTTTGATTAAAAAAACCTTGTTTCTATTTGTATCAGGAACTAGTAAATAAATAGACAATTTTAGCACGTTTTTTTTTGGTATGACACACATTAATTTGAAAAATCGTAAAAAAAAATAGAAATAATTATCGGATGTTAATGAAACTTTCAGGAACTATTCACAGATGATCGAAATTATTATAAAATGTTTTTTTTTTTTTATGAAAGTCATGGTAGAAATATTTTTTAAAAAATATTTATTACCCCCCATAACTAATTTTATGAAAACGCTAGAAATTGATCGCATTGGTTTTAGTGATTACAATAATTAAAAGCACAGGGCTTTGAGGAATGCAAATCATGTTTTTTTTTTTTTTTAATTGGATACCCAGTACCTGAAAATCAGCTCTGAATTGTAACATACAAAACTCAATAAAACAAAGATATTATTTAATTTCAAATGCTTTTATTTGCTTTTAGTTGTTTTTATGAATATGGACAATATTTTCTGAAAGCAAAAAAAATTTTTTCGATGAAAAATGAATTTTAATACAATTATTTGTTATTTCATTAATTATAATAGATTTTACATTTAAATTGTTAAAATATTATAAAATTAGTTAAAAGTCGCATCAGGCTTTCATAAGTGTCCTTATGAGATAGATCTTTTTTTTTACGTTGTAAATTGTATCATTTTGACTAATCAGAAGATCCCCAGTAATTAAGAAATGTAATTTTGTGCTTATAATCGAGCTGTAATTATAAAATACGGAAGACCAACCAGAATATAATTAAGTTGCGTTATTTGAGTTAAGCATTGTTCTCCGCTGTTAAGGCCTTTACTTTTTTATGTAAACACGTGTGGAGAAGTTAATTTGATTTTTCAATTTCAACTGAGAAGGGTACCTACAAGTATCAGTATCATCTTATGAAATTTATATGATCTTATTTTTATATTAATCTCAGTTACGACATTTTTCCATAAATGAAATATCAAAATTAATAATAAAATGAATGCAAATACAAATAACAGTAGAATGTAATAAATGTACATAAAATTATAGTATTTTATGTACAATTCTGATAAAATTTCATAAGAAAGGTACCTATAAATTAATTAGATACCTTTCTTAAGAAATATGAAATTTAATGTCACTCTTAACAGTTTTATTTTAATTTCTTTAGAATATATTTCCATAAAGCATCATAAACGTAAAGGTGAAAGCTAAGTAAAAAAAAAAAAAAAAAATTAGACCGCTGAAAGTTTTTCGTTAAAAATAACGGGTAAATAATAAATTAAATTATTTCTTTTCTCCATCCATAGAACAAATTAGCCTCATGGAATTCGTAAATATATCATTCATCACATGTCAAGAGACACGAAAGTTTATGACCTGCTTTGTTTTATTTTCAAATTACATTTTTTGGCACAAAAGCTAAGTTAAGTTTGGTTCAAAATATTTTAAATAAACATTATAATTTCTGATTTTCTTAAAATAAGTTTTGAAAAAATGATAATTGATATTTAAAAAAATTTCAAAGTCAGATTTTTTTTTTTTTAAATGGAAAAAAAAAATGGTCAATTTTGCTGACAAAAAAAAAACTAGATTTTTAACGAAAATTTCGGACGTGCTAGGAACGATTAAAAAAATGGAAAAAAATACCCCAAAAAAATACTTTGACCTTTCCTCTTAATGAATAACAAACATTTAGACGATAAAATTTTGTTTTCGTCAAGTTTGGCGTCTTTTTCATCATGCTATGCTTTTTTTTTTTTAGCTTATCTCGTGGAGGTACCTAGTTTAACCATAGTAATTGAAAATGGATTGTCTTATAATTAAAATTTTTCTAAAAATTTAAAAATTGAAAATGGTTAAGTATTTTGTTTGTAAATTTAGAAAAAAAAAAAAAAAAAAGAAAGATAAGAAATGGCGGGTTATTAAATAAATTTTATAATATAATCCGATAATAAAAACTACATATTTGAATATTTGTTTGTATTAAAATTTTCTGAATATTTTGATTTTTTCATGTTTATTTTGAAGGTCTTAAAAGGAAAAAAAAAAAAAAAAAGACAATTTAATTAGATACAGAAATATACATTGACTGAAAGATATCGAAATATAAAAGCTGTATGAATTTACTATGGAAAGATTACGAGTAAAATTTTCATGTTAAAATACTAATAATTAGGATACGTTTTGAAAATTCCCAAACAGAAAATATACATAATACAAGGTTCTTTTTTTAAAAAAAAATTAAATTAAAACTATTAGACTGGGCACCACAGACTCCCAATTTAAGTTCTATTGAAAATATATAGAATTTATTGAAAAGAAAAATGTAAGGCAAAATTGTTCCTTGGAGATTGACCACAGATTCTTGATTGGATTTAAATCAGGAGAATTTACAGGCCAGTCTATAGTACTTTGATTTTCTCACTGGTAAGGCTTGCCAATATGTTCATGCAGCGTTACAATTTTTGTACACTTCCTTGGAGTAATGTTCATCACAAAAAATGGCCATAGGACAACTAATCGACAGTCGAGACAATAGTGGCTGGGGGTGATAAAATCTGATGCAATATTTTTCAAGGCCAAACAAATTTCATCATAGGCCCTGAAAATAGATTCATATTACTGCACACTACTGCAAATTACCTAATCTGAGGAAAAAAATCTTCAGAGCTAAAATGATTTTTTTTTTTGGCCAATATGGATGTTTTTAGCCTTTTCTTTTTTTGAACTTTTTTCCCCCTGATACCAGTTTGTTTAAATATATTTTTATTTGGAAATTGTACTATCCAGGGTTTTTTCCCCACACCAGTCAAGTGTGTGTGTGTGTGTGTATATATATATATATATATATATATATATAATAAAAGTGATAATCCCGACACTTACCAACAGTAAATAATCAGCATCAAGCATACTCTTCAGAATAACACCTGTCCTGTAAGTATAACATCAGCATTTGCAGATAGAAACAGATGGGTCAAAAAAAACCTTATATCAAGGACTTATCAGAAAAAATTCAAAAGATCGGTAGTCCATACAATATCAGGACAATATTCAGAAGCAACACCACCCTGCAGAGTAATCTCTCCTAAGATAGAGAAAAACAAGACCATGAGCTGTGTGTATTCTATCATTTACAATTGTAACAAAAACTATAAAAGTGAAATTAGCTGCTCCTAAAAGTAAGGCTGGAGGAATACTAAAGAGCAGTAATTCGGGGTGATAGAATGAAATCAGGAATGGATGATCATGTATGGAGGGAAAAGGTAGTCATTCAACTCCTGTAGAATGAAATAAAAATACTGGACAGAAGACAACACATGCAAGTCTGAAAGAATAAGCATATATGCTAGACTACGAGGACCTTCTTAGTAGGCCTAGCATAGAAATATGCTATGAGAACAATTAATAAATAAATAAAATAAGAGATGTGACAGCAAGGCTTCAGCAGCTACTGTAAAATGTGAAGCCTCAGTAAGTATAGTTAAGTGTGACAAGTAGCAGCAGCAGGTAGGTTGTTTATGGCTCCAAGTTCTCCACTCAGAATTGTCCCATTGAATAATAGCCTAGGGGACTGTTCCACAGGATAATCATCTCGTGGATTATAGTGTTGGCTTGTCAATTTGGTCATATAGTTTGAAATTTCCTTGTGAACGCCGGAGAGTACAGCAGCTGAAAGTTTGTGATAATAACAAAGAATGGGCCAATAGTTTGCATGTAAATAATGATAAGCACATCCCAGAAATTCAGACAGAAATTATCCCACTCTTAAATTTGATAATTCTGTAGTGATTTCTTTTTTCAGATTATCATCTATTTTTGAAAACAATTGCTTGGTAATAGCAAAAGAGTTGGAGAGTAAAACCATTTTTTTTTCTTTTTCTTTTAACTAAAAGTAAAATAAAAAGATGAACTTATAGAAACAATCATTTTACTTAACTCTTCTGCTACCATTCCACACATACATACATCATAACCAGAATTCCACTTTTTTTCTTTTTTTTTTTAAAGACATAATCTCATTTTTGGGGGCTTTTCTTTTATCAAAACAAAAAGTGGCAAAAACAGCAAGGATAAGAATATATAATCTAAATAATTTGTGGAATAATGACAAAAAGATTCAGAATTTCTGACAATGCGGAAAGCCAAAATGTAGCAATATAAAAAAAAAAAAAATGTATGAAATTATAACTCTTGAAATTCTTTAAAAGTATTTCAACCAATATTTTTTTTCCATTTTCACTTTACTAGCAAAATAAAAATTCTGTTTTGCATTATGATATACCAAAGTGTGTGTGTGTGTGTGTGTGTGTGTGTGCAGGAGAGAGAGAAGTAGAAACATATCACCAGATCTGACAAATGTGTTGACAAATTAAAAGCCTTGTTATTGACATAGTAGCCTTGAAGCCAATTTGAATAGGCTACAAAGAATTCATTCAATACCCATTCATACTGACAAAACAGTTGGAATTAGAGGTTTTTGTGTACTAATTCCAAGGTCCATTTGACTAATCTTTACTTAAAACCTCAAAAATTCATCTTTGCACTATTATTAGTCGTATATTAACAATACTTACTTTAAAGTGCATTAACACAATAAAATAATATCCGTATGTTATACAATATATAATCCTTGAGGGGGGGAGATAAGTTGCATATAGTGTCCACTAACACCAGTAATGAGAGTTCAAATTCTGAAAATAAAATCAATCAATCTAACTTCAAATGCCGATTTTCAAGGTCTTCATTATTTGGAAAACTACAAAATCTATCAGCTCTGTACTTTCTGACATTTGACCTTGTGCCAAACTAAGCCAAGCTTAATAAATATCTGTAAAACAATGTAACAAACATTTATCAGAGAACGCTTCACTTTTTCAAACCATTGAAAGTGAATTGATTCCTTCATTTTACAAAGTCAGTACTGTCTAACATTTATCTAGAATTAAAAAAAAAAAAAAAAAAAAAAAAATCACTAATAAATGCCCAAATAAACAGAATCATGCAATTCCAGTTCAAAAGTTAAAACATTTTAGATCACCTTTCAAAAACCCATTTCTTCTTTGATTCATTGTTTATTTCTGCTGCTACACTTTTCAGACTTCCTTGGCTGTGTCATATTTTGGAATGCTGAAGCTTACTCCATTAATGTTTATTCTTAATCCACTGATCAAAGGATCTGACCACAGCATGTGTGCAGATTCCTTCAACATTCTTATTTTCCAATACTGGTAAATTATTGACTTGTTTACATAAAGGATAATGGGTCCCTCTCTTTCTGTAAACAAAGTCATACACGATCTAAACATCTCTCCACATATTACAGTTTGTGAGACATGCTATATTCTGTCTGAACATATATAGACTAATTCTGAAATCATAAAACTAAGTTTGTCTTAACTCCAAATATTTATCAAACTTTTTTTTTTTTTCAATTAATCAAAACTTGCACATTTCTAATCATTTAATTTTAGATAATCAGTTCTGGATAATTATTTTTTTTCTGCCTGTTTTTGATAGGAAAGTCATTGGAATCTTGGTGAAATGAAATCGACAGCCCCCCTAAAAAAAAAAAAAAATGACCTGGATTTTGGAGTCTTACAACAAAAAAATCCAGCTAAATTAAAACAATTTTTGCCTCTGACCCCAACCCACAACTTCAAATAACACAAAAGAAAAGAAAAAGACCCAAAATGTAAAAAAATTGTTCTTGGGAAAATATTTCAAACATACTCAGTTCATGAAATTGATCATTACCTATTTCTGGTGCTATATGCCAGAGACCAAATATCAATTTTGTAAATATCTTTCCTTGTATTTTCAAAAAATCACCTGTTTTGAGGATGCTATTTCTGGCATTGACAGTTCCCCCAAAAGAAGTCTAAATGATTTAAATGCAAAATTTAAGATCCTTTCAGAAATCATTTCTCTTCACTGCACCCTTATCCTTATTTCTTTTTTTATATTAAAAATGTGAACATTTTGTTATAATCTTCCTCTTAAGTACAAATAAACATTAACAGAGATCTTCATAATTGAGAACAAAAATCAAATTTGTTCTAATGTGTTAAACTACTGTGCACTGCTGACCTGATGTCATACACACACCATAATCTCCACACCTTCTCTCTCACAGCACTGATGTACGGTAGAATGGCTGTAGTCATTATTTTTCTAAGCCTGTACCATTGATTTGGCTTATACAGATATTATTATATAGTGACTACTGTTAACAGTGTTCTTTATACTGGTTAATGTCTAGATCAGTACATGTGATGTATTTTAAACAGCAGACAATTTCCTTTTGGTACTTTGTGTTAAAAAAAAAAAAAAAAAAAAAAAAAAAAGGCAAAAATTCTTCAAATTCCTTCAACCTTTATCACTGTGATTTCATTTTTTGTACAAAAAGTTTATCCTGCTACTGAAGGTAACTCTGATCCTTGAACAATAGTATGTTCAAATTTCATAGTTGTGTTCCCATATCCTGCTATGGCAACAGGAAACAACTTTAAATGAAATTAGCAATAAGATATTGCAATTGAGAGGCCATGGAAAAGAATGTAGTGGAAAGTGAAGTAATATTAATAATGCAAAGTGTTAAAGGTTAATAAATCAGTGTAAACTAAAGGTTATTTCATTTTGGTGACTCAAAAAATATTTACATGTTTTCAAGATAATTATAACAGCTTACTGAAAAATATTTGCCTTGAGTGTTACAAGCAAGAAGCCAACAAAAACTTTACACTGAACAAAGGGACTAAAGTTTTAAGACAGATTCTTAACTTGTAAAAGAGGTTTTAGGACACTCTAGCCTCCAAGATGTGTGGGTGGTGTAATGTATAGCAACCCAAAAGGAGAAATCAGATAGCAGAATTTTAATTCTTGTTATATTCACTTATAAGCAAATACCTTTGGGAAAGGTATGCCTCCATTTCTCCTCCAGCTATCGGTTAAATAGTAGTATTTGTATCTGGGGGTGGAATCATTATCACGAAAGGAAATTGTTAATGCAATATTCACTTAAAAAAAAAAAAAAAATATTCTTTCAATCTCATCATATATTTCAGCTTTAAATAACCGACAAAGAGTTGATAAACTGCTGTAAAAAACAACATAATCAACTCTAACATTCAATTTCTAGTTTGTTTGAATTATAAGAGAAGATGGTCAACTTAAAAATTTAAGATTTACTATTTGGGGATATGCACGTAGTGTAATAGATATTTATACAGAAAGAGGAACTGGCCAAAACCACATTCAAATTCCAGACTAGTATGTTGCATTCATTTTCACACAAATACCTTGGAGAATGGTATGAATCTGTCTTCTCTCCTTAGCTATGGATTAAACAGAAGAGTAGACTGAGCTCTGTAGCCTTGGACCGTAACTAGTGTACAAGAAAAACTGCATTCCATACCATGAAGCAGGTAACAGGAAATCACTCAAAAATCCTTCCCAACAATGCATGGTAATTGACAGATAATAAAGAAAAGCAATCTGTAGAGAGCAATAAAAAAATTTGGATCCAATTTGCTTTGGTATGAAAAAAAAAAAAAAGACTCAAGAATATTGAAGTGCCAAACATGTGGGAGGAATGGACCTCAAACGTCTGCTTATGTTAGAAATTTGAATAAGTTCTAAAGTTCAAGTTGAAAGGTCAGAATTGAAATAAGTTTCAAATGCAACTGTTTATTCAAATCTGTGAGAACTGTTGATTTAAACAGAAGGAAAATGATTAAATCATCAAAATAGAGACTTAAATAAATAAAAGAATGCATGTTTTGTTTCAATGATTTAACTACAGAGAACAAGATGAAACTTAAAAGCAAAATTACAGCTAAAAGTAAAACCTTTATTTCATGTAGAAAAATAATTTTCATTCTATTAATTTAATCAAAAATACAAATACACAGACATAAAAAAAAAAAAAAAAAAAAAATGAATCCAAGATTTGGACTTCTAAGAGATAAGAAATTTAAGACCCAGTCCAGAAAATATGAAGCCATTACACCATTGTAAGAATTTATAGGTGAACAGTAATTAAGTAAACACAACTGGCCATCAGTCATCTAGTGACAAGGCTAAAATTATCCAGGTTTTATTCGTGTCAACCCACTTAGGCATAAGTGGCTGTGAATTGTGTATGATCTTCAGAATTTACTTAATACATTATTTTATTAAGTTATCCACTGGTTCAAACCTCAACATGAACCTCAGCCTATTCTTGAACAATTTCATTTATTTTAACTAATTAACAATAATTTTTTCTTTTCAGTATTTTAACCCATTCAGAATCAATGATTTCCCCTAGTCACACATTCGAAAATAAATCCTCAACAGGTAGAAGGTCACTCTGACCCTGTTACATGAAGAACAGAGACTCGCATAAGAATTACTCAGTTTACGTCTTTCAAAAAAAATCACCATTGAAACATTTTAAGGTGTGTACAAAATACAGCTGATGTCGATTTCCAAAAGACACAGTTTTGAAAAGAGTGAAAAGCACATTGGGCAGACGGCCTTTTAATGTGAGGATACAAGTGGAGTGTTATGAAAGGGACTAAAACATCACTGTTCTCAGTGGGCTATTTTTTCTCCTTAATAATAAATGTTTGGGTATTTTTCAAAGACACCTTGTATCTCTTGAATAAGGAGATGAAATTAAATTATAAATATTATTTTGCTTATGTATGTTATCACTTTCCTTTGTTTAGTATTCTTAATATTTATATTATTATTACAAGAATGAAGAAAAAAAAAAAACATCAAAAAAGAACTAAATAAATTATCCTGTCTTGCTAAAAGTGATTATTCCATAAATATGTTTATGCAGACAGATCTGAATTGAAAAGAGAAATTAACTTAAATAGTCAGACAAAAAATATTTGGTAAGCCAAACAGAAATTGTTTGAAATCAGTCTTAATCAGATATTGTCAAAAATTGTGATGTAGCAGTAGTTTCTTAAATAGGTGGATACTAATTTTCCTGTCACTGCTGACACTTGTGAACTATAACATCCTAAAGTATACAATGAATCTTTTTTTTCCCCCACCTATTTGTGTATGTCATGGAAAAGGAGGGGTGAGTGTATTGTTATAGAAGTTGGGATTTGTATTCAGTTATAAAGAATTTTAAAAGTATTTAGTAAATGACACTTGAGGTAATATTGTAGGAGAGAGAGAGAGAGAGTAGAGAAACAATTTTCATTGTTAGTTACAAAAATTTCTGTTAAATTTGAAAAACAAACAAAATATTTACAATAATGAAGAAGTAAAGTAGGGTGTGGTATTTCTTGATAGGGTGCAGCAAATGTTTGATGGGTGTTAAAACATTGACGGCGACATTAGTCATGTCTTTTCATAATCAGTTCCTGGCTATAGACAACAATGCACAACAATCTGGGAAGAAAACAATGACAAATGAAGACTATTGGAAACAAGCTTTTTACAGTTTATTATATATTGGATTGGAGAATAAGTTGTGAGCATTTTTTTTTTTTTAAAGTAAAAATTCTTTGGAAAGCCAGATATTTAGCGAATGTTTTAGAACAATTTCTTATTGATGTTCTAACATTTACATATATGTTTGATTTTTGTTAATTTCATTACATTTTGGTTCTATTTCAGAGCCCTAAAATGGAATGTCAAGTAAACAAAACTGCTTATTTTCAACACCTTTTGCTTTTTGCATATAATCAATTTTTCAATTTTAACACCGCCAAAGCAGCTTGTGAGGTTTATGATGTGTATAGAGATGCCTCAAAGTACCACCTGATGTTGGCTTTCGCACTTCAAAAAAGAAAATTTCGAGTGAGCGCCCCAGTCAACCAGTTGGGTTTGATAAGCGATTAAAACCAATTTCCTCACAAATATCCACGTTAGATGACCAGAGAATTGGCAAAACAGATGAATTGCGATCACAAAACTGTGGTAAATCAGCTTCATTCAATGGGGAAGGTTCAGAAACTTGGTTCATGGGTTTGACATGCATTGAACGACCACAAAAAGAATCAGCGCGCAACAATTGTAGCCAGTCTGCTGGCTCGGCATCACTCAGCATGCGGTCATAAACAGAGTTTCCTTTATAGCATTGTCACTGGCAATGAAAAATGGTGTCTTTACAACAATATGAAACGGCATAAAGAATGGCTCAGACCCAATAAGCAAGCGACACCTCAAGCAAAACAAGACATTCATCCTTGAAAGATCATGTTGTGTGTATGATGAGACTGGAAAGACATAATTTATTATGAATTGCTTGAGTGAAACCAAACGGTAAATGCTGAACTCTACGTTCAACATCTCCGTGAAGCAATTCAGCATAAAAGACTGAATCGGTGACAGAGTGTTGTTCTTCAACATGACAACATCCCCCCCTCACATCACCACATTAGATTTTCAATCTCTTTTCAATGCCTTATGTGGTGTAATGTTCAATACTGATGTTGAATTGAGGGTTTGTTTGAACAAATTTTTCAGCTCAAAACCAGGAGATTTTTAACACCAAGGAAAACTTTGTGATGAATGGGAAAAAATTATCAACAGCAACATAGATTATATTGTTGACTAATTTTATGTAATTTAATATTGTAAGGCCATGACAATAAAACATTTTGAAAAACACTCTCGACTTATTCCCCAACCATATATATATATATATATATATATATATATATATATATATATATATATATATATATATAGATAGAGGGGGAAGGAGAGAGGGGGAGAGCGAGGGAGAGGGAGCGAGGGAGAGGGAGAGAGAAAAAGGTAACAAATCCATTGGTATATAATCCAAGTGAATCCTAGTAATTTAAAATATTAAAACTTATCCACAAAAAGATCTTAATGTATTTATTACAGAGCAAATAACAAAGACACAGGTTTAACTTAATTAGCTGCTATATTTCCATAATATTCACTTCCCTCTAACTCTTCAAATGACGAATGTATAACTAATCCTAATTTCTATATCCCCACTCGATAACTTCTTTACCTATATTAATTATAATTTATAAACTTTCCCCTCCTCTAAGATCTCTTTCCATTAATCCATTACATTCTTTTATCTGTTTATTTCAAAGTTATTTTTAAACCACTTTTTATTCCTCTTTTAATTTTAAATTAATATTTCATTCATATAACCCCAAACTAATGTCATAAGGTTAATATTTGGGTTTAATTTTATAAAACTTCTTCCCTTTACGACAAATACTTTCCACCCTCCCCTGACTTATGCCTTTCATCTGACTGAAACATTGAAATGGATAAATTCTGTATTAGTTTTTCGACTATTTAGTTTTCAGTTAAATTTCTATTTCTAACACAAACTCAGTTCACACAGTTCAAGATAGATGACCAATATATTTGTCTGCTAAAAAAGGCTCTTCCCCATATGAGGTGATTTTGGATTTTATTATTTTTATATATGGTAAAAACTTTTGGTATAGAGGAAAATAATTTTCCATCCATTCATCAGATGAACTACAGTTAGGATCACAAAGTAATTGGGAACTCTAAAGAGATAGAGAGGAGAGAAAAAAAAAAGAGAAAGAAAACTTCCAGCCAAGAGTGTGTGTGTGTATATATAAGATTACTTAACTTTCAATATTAATTTTCTGTTGTTCTCTCCGATGTCGATGTCCATTCTTCAAGTAATTATGTTCTTTTAAATATTTACAATTTTTTTCAATTTATTTCGCATCTTTTATAAGCAATTACGTACATGTACATATTCAAGAATTTAACATTCTTTTACATACGCATGTTCATGAATTTTTGCTTTTGTTTAAATCATCGTTTTTTTCAGTTATGGATTTTTTCCTTATAAATTAAAACTTTTTTTTTTGATTTATATTGAAGTTTACTTAATAATTTAATTATAACTTTTAATAATCAAATTAAATTATTGAAAAAAAAATCAGAACCCCTTGAAGAATGGACATTACCAAAAAACCTTGAAGTTGGGGAAAACAAAAAAAAAAAATGATATTCAAAGTAATCTTTTAATATATTATTAATGCTCTATCTTTAATATTTTTAATATTGAGCACTATATATAAAAATATCTGCTATTTCTTAAATCTTTTATATATATATATATATATATCCCTCACATGGAATTTGAAGACATTCTTCTCCACCTTCACAATACTAAAAAATACTTGTTGACAACACCAATATATTACACCATGACAATAATAAGCCCAAACTTATAATTCTTGAGGCCTTCTATATCAAAATCAGCCAACACTCAACAAAATTTATTACAAATATAGTACCAATGTTTCATAATGCATTTAAGTTGTTTAACAGTTAACATAATTTTGCAATTTACCATCTCTGGTTATTATCTGTGCATTAAGAATGCTTGTTTACAAAACATCGTAACCACAACAGTTAATTCTAAAATAATTATAGCATAGAGGATGATCTTGGAGGAGATCAAAAGTACTTGGGCTTAAAAAAATATGGCGCCTTTCTTGATGAATTTCAACTTGAAATCAAGAAAGATTATTATAAAAATAAATACACATATCAAATGAAACATACTTGAATGAAGATATGCTATACAGACACACACACACAGCAATGAATAAACTGTTGCCCAAATTATGCAAAAATCAAAATAACACCGACATCTCATTTTAACAGATATTTTTTTTACCAAAATCACACAAAAATATCTTGAAATACTAAAGAGTAAATTTATTCAATAAATTCACCATTGGCTTCAACCACGCCCTCCAAATGACATTGGAATGCCCTTCAACTCTTCTGGACAGTCTCCTTGTTTAAGTTGGTGAAAGCTGCCATAATCCTTGCCTTCAGTTCACTGTTTACATTACAAGGAGTTTTATTGGTCTCTCACTCAACTGCACCCCACACATAATAATCAAGGGGGTTGCAGTCTGGGGAGTTAAGTAGCCAGATGTAGGGGGTGATGTAGTCAAAATTATCTGACAACTGTGACTAGGTTTTCTGCTTGTGTGGCATGGTGCAATGTCCTGTTGCCAGACATAGGGTCTTTTAGCAGCCACTCTCTTGAACCAGGGAAGGACTACCTCTTCTAGGCACTAGATGTAGACCTCTATATTGAGCCTGAGGCATTGTGGGAAGGTGAATGGAAGCATAATGTCACCATCACTATGTTATACCAGAACATTACCTATTCTACTGTAATAGACTCTCCCACACATAATAAGTAGTAGTAGTAGCAGTCACCAGTTGGGCTCAGTAGAGTTGAGTCAGTCAGTCAATGTCAGACATTGAAGTATCAATCCACCACAACGAGATTGCTGCATCATTAACTATTATTTTCAAGTTCCTAACATTTTGTACGTCGGACCCTTTTAGGACCGACTTAGTGAAATACAAGCCTCCACTGTGAAAACTACTTTACAACACACTAGTGATCACTTTGTAATCCCCATTAGACTCATCCAACTCTTTCCGAATCCTCTGCACTGTCCCCAGATTGACACCCAAACACTCTTAAATGTTTATATTGGAGCTTCTGACGCAGATGCCAAGCCGTACAGCAAGCTATTTACAAATTTTTGGTGAAGAGAATTGTATCATGCTGCTTATTTTTCCTCACAGATGGTGCCCAACTGACCCTACTATACTGTGCAGTTGACAAAATCATAAACAAACATGTTTGTGAAAAATGGCAACAATTTACCCATCACACCCTGTGTGTGTGTATATATTATATTATATACACATACACACACACATCCATCCATCCAAATGACTTGCTTACCTATTTCATCAAAAAACCAAAGCAAAGCAAAGAGGAAGCAAATACAAGAGCAATAAAAAATAAAATTAAGTTGGCGGGAGTCAAAGCAATTGCAAGAATCACATTTAAAAGAATCAGTAAAGTCAGGAGCAGAAGAAGACAAAAAGCAACAAAATGGCTACTAAAGAGTCAAGAAACTGCATTGGAAAAGTATTAAAACGATACAAAGAAATGGAAATATGCTGGAGAGAAGCAATTGCGAAGGCTCAAGTTTGAGGAAAGACAAAAACCCGACAACTGTTAATATCTTTTCTCGATACAACAACAATAACAACAAAAGCAAATACTTACACTGACTCTTCAAAGTTGCATGAAATATGTTCCTAAAAAATAAAGAATTCAGAAACAAATCATACCAAGATCAGAAAAGGTGGAAGGCAGAAAAAAGAGAGTCTTATAAAAGAGATTTAAAACAATTAGGAAAGAAACGGATCAAATCAAATCTAAAACACACCTCTGTGTATAAGTGAACATTGAAGTCAACACTCAGTGGTGACAGGCTGTGTCATGCTAGACAAAATCGTCAGGCTGTGAGTGTTGGATTTTTTTCTCGACTATTGATATATATGGGTCAGTGGCGCATTGTGGGAAGTTATTCGGGCAGTTATTTTGGCAGGATTGCCTTGCTTGTTTATTTAATTATTTGGGTTAATTTATTTTACTGGTTTTTTATTTTATATATTTATTTATTCTTTTCAGTTTTCGATGTTTATTAACGTAGTAAAAAAAAAAAAAAAAAAAAAAAAAATTGGGGGAATTTTGCTTATGTCACTTATTTAATAGTTTGTTTTGGTCTGGGAAGATAAATCTATTTATTTCTCCAATTTTTGGATTAATTGCCATAGTCTATTATGCTATTTTGGTGGGGGGCAGTTTTTAATTTGTTTATTATTTATTTATTTGGATTGATTATTTTTACTTGTTTTTTCTTATTTATGCTTATTTTTATAAGTTCTAATGGTTATTTTAGCAAGAGCGATTTGTTAATTTGTTCATTTATTTATTTATTTGGATTAATTTTTAACTTGTTTTTCTTATTTATTTGCTTATTTTGTATATATATTTTTTTTTAATCTATTCAGTTTTTAATTTTTGAGTAAAGTAGTAAATTCTTTTTTATTGTTATGTAGCAGTTAAAGCTATTTTCTCATCCAATTTTTGGATTGATTGTTGTAGTCTATTCTAACGGTTATTTTGGCGGTATTGGTTTGTTAATTTGTCTATGGTTTACTTTATTTGTTTGGATTGATTATTTTTATTTGTTCTAATAGGAGCGGTTTGTTAATTTGTTTATTATTTGCTTGGGTTAATTTATTTTACTTGTTTTTTTTTATTTCTGCTTTTCAGTCTTCAATTTTTAAGTAACATAATAAATATATATATATATATATATATATATATATAAGAGAGAGAGAGTATGAATTCACAAGTGTGTTGGCCTTGTTCAGTGTTCAGGCTGTTGATCATGCCAAATAATGCATTCTCTCCCAGAAACTGTAACTAAAGCCTGCTCAGCATAGTTGCAGTATAGACCACAGGTGGGCTCTGTGGGTGTTGAACAAACACATATATGACTGAACATGCCTCTGCAACAGGGATTAGTTAGCTGCCCTAGTAGACAGGCATCCTTGGATACAAGTGGCCAGCCATAAGAGATATATATATATATATATATATATATATATATATATATATAGCTCCATTAGGACCCATTCAAACACACACACACACACACACAGAGTCCTACCAACCTCTATCTGCAACATGTTTGTATAAATCACCAACATAATACACTAATCTAACTATAGAAAACACTTAAAAGTAATGGAAGTCTTAACAAAAAAAAAAATAAAGCCTTTATAAAAGAAACAAACTCTAATAATATTAATTATGTACATAGCCACAACGTACTGTGTTCAGGAATTAAAATATTTCTATTGCTAAAACAAAATATAATAATTACCATCAGAATCTACATATAAAGATAAACCAAAACATACTTGATAATAGATTAGCCAAAAGTGTCTGGATCAAAAGATCATTTGAACGGTTCTTATACGCTCTATGACCAAAAAAAGACATCTCTTGCATACATACAGAAATAAATGTAATAAAAAAAAAAACAAACTTACACTCAATGTCTTGCTAGTCATCTTCAAGAGATGAGGGCTTGCAGTCCCTACATATAAAAGTGAACATTGAAGTTAACACTCAGAAGCAACCATTTCATGCTAAACGCAATCGTGCCCTGATGACTGCATTTAGTATGAAACAGTCTTTTGCCTCTGAGTGTTGACTTCAATGTTCACTTTTATATTTACATATGCTCTATCTCTGATATTGAGCACTTTATCCCATAAATATAGCACACGTTACAACTAATATATGTGTGTGTGTGTGTGTGTGTGTATATATATATATATATATATGAGAGAGAGAGGGAGAGAGAGGGAGACACACACACACACACACACACAGAGTGCAATGGGTAAATTATTGCCATTTTTTTATTTTTAATTTCACACATGTGCATTGCTTGCTTTTGATTTTGTTGTCTGCATAGTGTAGTAGGGTCAGTTGGACACCATCTATGAGAGAAAAAGACAACCATGGGGCAATTCACTTGAAAATGACATGCTGTATTGCTTGCCATTCATGCCGGAAGCTCTAGTACAAACATTTAACAATGTTTGGGTGTCAATCTGAGCACAGTGCAGAGGATTTAAAAAGAGTTGGATGAGTCTAATGGTGATTACGAAGGTGTTTGAAGTGATCATTAGTAATGGTGATATTATACTTCCATTCATCTTCCCACAGGGCCTCAGACTCAACATGAAGGCCTACATCTAGTGCCTTGAAGAGATAGTGCTGTCCTGGGTTAAGAGGGTGGCTGCTAGAAGTCCCTATGTCTGGCAACAGGACACTGTACCATACCACACAAGCAGGAGAACCCATTCATGACTGTCAGACAATTTCTTCAGCCACATCACCACTAACATCTGGCCATCTAACTCCCCAGACTGCAACCCCCTTGATTATTATGTGTAGGGCACAGTTGAGTGAGAGACCAACAAAACTCTTTGGTAACACCAAAAGATGAACAGCAAGGATTATGGTAGCATTCACCAACTTAAACAAGAAGTCCTTCCAGAAGAGAAGCTGGGCATTCTGATGTCGCCTGGAGGCTATGGTTAATGCCAATGGCGATTTTATTGAATAAAATTACTCTTTAGTATTTCAAGATATTTTTGTGTCATTTTGGAAAATATATCTGTTAAAATGAGATGTCAGTGTTAGTTTCATTTTTGCATAATTGAGACGACAATTCATCCATCCCACCCTGTATATGAAGAGACAGAGAAAGAGGTTGAACCTTATTATTAAACAAAGAATGTGTTCCTAAAATGTATCCATTCCCAGGATGCTCATGGACTCCCATTTGAGAAATGAGCAGGTGTGTAAGGAGCTCAGTAATAGAGATGTGCAGTTTAACTGAAAAACCAACTTTTTTCGGATTCATCTTCACACCATGAAACCACATTGAAATTTTTTACAAAACCAAAATCATTTGTTTTTTTAAAGTGCTATCACTACTGAGTGACCATATCCAAAGAAACACTATTAAAAAAGACTTTCAGATGTTAAGAAAATTAAATTTTATCAACATTTATACCATTGTAAGAGAAAAAGATTGAACAAAAATATGTTAAAAACATTTAATTGACTAGTTTTAGGAAATATGAAATCTATTTGTTTACAAAAGAAATGAAGAAAAAAAAAAGGAAAATACAATGATGTCTGTAATCTATTTGTTTCAGTTTTGATAAAAAAAAAAAAAAAATAGTTGCCAGTTTTGTCTTAATGTTAAATTTTGTGAAGTCGGATTATTTGTAAGAGTAATTGTTTTCTAGTAAGCCAGTATGCCAATCACAAAATAAAGTTGTTGTAAACAAGAAAAATGAATGAAGATTTTATATATATATATATATATATATATATATGGAATGCACCTAAATTAGATATTAAGAATAATTAAAATAGTTCTCAATTTCACTTTTTAAAATGTATATATTTCCAGATAGGTGAGTCTCTAGGGTAAAATTGTTTGTTTTCTACAAATAAAACTATGTTTCTATCTAGCGAATATACCTAAAATTAGATATTAAAAGTTTTATTCTCAGTTTTAAAATGTGTATATTTTCAAAACTGCAAGTAATTTTTTTAAACCCAAAGTAAAAACTATTCTTTTTTAGCCACTAGTGTTCGGTGGGTGTTCTGTCTATAAAATTCTTCTAAACAAGGAAAATTAGTTCATTTTATTTTTACAAATATCTTTATGGTTTTATCTGGTGAATACTCTTAAGATTATATATTTAAAATGTAAAATAGTTTTTAATTTCCATTTTAAAATGTGTATCTAAAAAAGAACAGGTGATACTCACAGATTTGGAAATCTACACATTCTAAAAATGAAATTAAAAGCTTTTAATCACTTTTTAATTTTTTTTTAGGTGTATTTGCTAGATAAAAACAAATTTATTTGGGGTGGGGGGAATAACTCATTGATTTCCAGTGTCGGTCAGCCTCAGTAGTTTCAATAATTTGAAAGTTCTTTCACCATACATTTATTGCTATCAGTTGCTTTTTTTTTTTTTTTGCACTTTATAATTTTTGAAGGAATTCACTTCTACAGGTCAGAGAAGAAATGAACATCTTCCTGGTTGTAGTTTAAAGTGTCTTCTAATTGAGTGTACAATTTCAAGAATATTGATAAAGATTGATCACTTTGATCAAAACAAAGTAATGTGTAAAATTAGTCTCAAAAAAAAAAAAAAAATCATATTTTGCATTTTCAGCTGTCCGAACACGCTGCAAAAAATAATTAAATGAATAAAATCACATACAAATTACATGTTTAGAAACATTATTTTATTTTCTTTCCAGCCATATGAATATTTTTAAGACTAAACCAGAAATACATAAGAAATTGCGAGTTGAATGGACTAAGTTGCAAATTTATCAATCTCAAACAAAATCAGATATTGACTGGAAATGCTATCATTACACAAGAAGATGAATGGCTTCCTTAGAAAGTAAAAATACTAAATTAAAAACCAAATTGAAAACCATGGCATAGGATTTGACAAAAACCGAAGCCAAAATATAAATTGTCAAACTGACCAACTCTACTCAATAATCAATTGGACAAGGGGCTTATTGTGAAAATATATGACCAGCTTTTAAGGAATATGCTTATGGTATAAGCAGTGATGTCTCATACAGAACAAACACAAAGACTGGTTCAATAACAATGATACAGAGGCTGAAGAGATTTTGCAAGAGAAATAAAAGACTATCTGATGCCTGTTTCAAGACAACCTGTCACATGATGAAAGACAAAAGATGATGAGATCAAGGATGGAAAGAATAAATGTTAAACAGAGACTGTCACATGAAAGATAAATAGTGGGATGATAATAGCTGAACAAATGCAGGCCACAGCAGACATCAAGGATCCAAAACTATTGCACAACCTTTTTGTATGACCTTTTCATGGCCCACTGTCCTTTCCAGTAAATCCTCTTCAAGATGAGAATAGTCTTTTATGTGTGGCCCCAATGGCATATTGAAAAGATGGTGTGAACATTTTGATGAGCTATTGGATCATCCTTTTAAGTGGGTGAGGATTTTCTCAATAGCATTCCTGTGACATTGAGGTTGTGTAGTGGTTAAATATCAAAAAAAGGGTTAAGCCCAAAATGAAATATAGACTGAAAAAGAGAGATTGGGGAGACATTTTCCTTGGTGAAAAACGCACCATCTGAGTTTCTACTAATGTTTATTTTTCTTATCTGTTACGAATCTAGCATGCAGACGAAAACAGATTTGGGGAACAATTTTATCTCCATCTTGGGAAATTAGGAAAACACATATCACTGGTCAATAGAAAAGCAGACAGAAACAGTGAAGTTGGAAGAATTTAAAAGACCAGTAATGTATTCAGTAAGTTGGAATGGCAATTATGAAGACAGAGAATAGAAATGCAAACGTGACTGAGACAAAGGTGTACATTGCTTGTGTCTTAACACTGTTATTGCATGCGTGTGAAATGTGGATTGTCTATGGCGATCACTTTAAGCAGCTTTTATCAACAATGCTTATGCCAAGTACTTGGAATCAACTGGGGAATGCATGTCAAAGTGATGTAGACATTCTTGAGTGAAGTTAGTGTGACAGTATTGAAGCAACAGTTCTCAAATATAGGTTATGTTTCAGGTACTGAGAATCTGTGTCACATATGTGGAAAAGCTTACAAGTCAGCTAGTGGGCTGAAAAGTCATGCAAACAGTAACAAAAATAGACCTAACGACAACAAAATGTACAGGTCTCATGCAAGCCAACTTTGTTCCATAGCTCTTTAAAAATTTGTCTAGTTTAAAGAACTACATCAGTTCAAAGCACAAGTCTTACAATGATGTTGTGTATGACTATCACAAGCTAAAAAGATGGCAGATATATTTATATGTCTACAAAATAAATATACTCCTAATGAAGTAACAGAATGATAGAGGTAATAGTGTTCAAAAATGGTTAATATTCAAACTTTACAATTAGGCATTGAGCCCTATTCTGCATTTAATTATGGTACTCCTTTAGGAGTAATTTTATTTTGTAAAAAATATTATAATTGCTCTTAGATGGGAGTCCTTAGTAGCACTGAGCATTATTACATAATCACTCCTGTACTGAAGACTTGCAGGTACTGTGATAACGAGTACTCGTATGAAAATACACACTTTTTGGTGTTCTGGTAACAAGTTTACTTTTGCAAGGAGACACTTCTACTTAATATAAACACAGCTATTACGGAGAATTCAGAAAAACAAGGTCAGATTTTAACAAAATTTGAAAATGCCTCAAAATAAAAAATTACCAACAGGCCAAGAAAGGAAAAAGAAAAATTATATCTTCAGGCTTAGTCATATGATGTAATTAGTTAAATGTGTTTTCTTTTTGCTTAATCCTCCCACCCAGCATAGTGATAAAACCAGCAAGTCACAAGGGGTTAGTGATGGGGAAGGGAACTGAAAAAGTGTTGTTGATGAGAGAGTGAGAACAATAAAAGAACAGGATTCAAGACTGATGTATTTAAATTTTTGAAGGAAAGCAAGAGGCTGGAAGAGAGTTTCACAAGTGAGAAGTGCAACAGAAAAAATAGCATAGAACTTACATCTGGCAATTTCAATAATAAAATGATAAAACCTATGAGCCAAAAGGTGAAAGTTCATCAGAATAATTGCTAGGAGAATATGTATAGAAAAGGCAGAGGGAAGCTACATTAAAATGGTTGGAAAATGACTGAACCAGAGATGCCAGGTCAAGATTAATAACAATGAGATTTCTTCTTTGGATTTCATCAAGAATCTAGGTACACACTAGAAACACCAGGCATGATGTGGCAGCAATATTCAATGTGTGGACAAATTGCTTCGAACAACACAATGGACCAATTTTTCTAGCAGCAAATCTAGCAACTGATTTAATATAATTGTTCCACTTCATCGTTGTGTGAAAATAGATTTATTGATCTATACAAAAGGAAGCAAAAACGCTGTCAAAATTACAGCAAAATCACCAATAGAAAACAAAATAAAATGACTTCTGCAGAATATAAATGTAAATAATTGCAAAAGTAATGATGGCCATGAGTCAATTTAACTGCTACGTTCATCAGTCACATAATATTTAGCATTATTTCAAGATTTTTTTTTTCACAGATTTATTGAAGTGCTTTTTTTTTTTAATGTTATAACATTAAAGTAGCTAATGTCTAAATCCAAAAATTCAAACAAACTATTATGTCTTTCCATCCATATAACTATCTCAGTTGTTACAGCCAAAATATTGTTTCCTCTCCACTATTTTTTCAATCTGTTGCTAATTTGTTTTTACTTTTTTTTTTATTTTAACATTTGAGGCATTGTCCTCTCCAGCAACTTTTCGTGAATTTTGAACTGAACCCTTTATATGATCCATGAACTGAATTAACAAATCGGTTAGATAGTACAAAATAGTTAGATATTCTTGTTCAATGAAAGAAACAGCTAAGCAACAAAAAGGCAATGAGAGAATTAACTGCTGTAAAATATCTTCTATATATGGAAAGTAGAATGGGAGTAAGTTACACCCATGAATTGAGTAAAGGGTTCAGATAAGTATAAAAGGAGAATAGAAAGGCATATAAACATAATTCTTTATCAAGAAAACTGGCCAATTTTAGTATACAATTGTATAGGAGATAAAAGAACATTATTATTAAATGAGATTTTCACTTGAAATAATTTTATAAATTGAAAAAAGTTGGCAGTAAAACCATTAAGCATGCAGTGTGATGTCAAAAAAAAAAAAAAAATTCCTTGCAACTTCCATATCCAGTAAAGGTGCATTTTTAATTGATTTTTTTCTAATTTCAATGGACATTTGCTTATTAATGACAATATCACTAGCCAATGGCAGAAATATTAAAGACTAGGTTATTAAAATGAACAGATATCTATTTGGAACATCATTTGCTAAATGAATAAAGTTGAATTGTTTCTAATGACAATATTATGAAAACAATAAACAGTAGAGAAAAGAATAACTTTCATTCTGTTTGTATTCTCCTATTCAGTTAATTATTATGAATTACAAACATAATTGAGGAGAGGAAATTAAAAAGCTAAATGCAAATATATTCTACTGAATAGATGTAAACAAAGAAAAAAATTGTTTAAAGCATTTAAACAAATAAATTACTTTGAATACGTACAAAAGAGAAATATTTTAGCCAAACTTTTCTTCACCTCTTTTTGCCATTTTACACACCAAATGGATCAAAAGGTTTCTGCTCTAGTTTGTCAATTTGCAACAATAAAAAAAATTGTGTCTAATCTGTATTAAATGTAACTTTCATATAAATAACAATATCAATATTTGCCATTGAATTAGATGCATTGATAAAGTAGGAATTTATATTAAAAAATAAATATTTGTCTTACAATAAAAAAAATGCTTTATTTTTATGTTGATTTCTATATCTTCTTTTGACAAAGGAGACATCCTAAACAAAATTATCAAAGTTATCTTCAAGAGTGAAAACAAAATCAACCATTGATGCCTACTTGTTCACCATTAGGGGTCAAACAATAAAATCAGGGAAAAAATACTTAAAGACACCAATACTTATTTCTTATTACTAGTAACATTATTTTTAGTGGGGGCACATGTTGTTATGCCGATTTTTTATTTATTTTATCAAACAGTGAAATTAGCATCTCTTTTTTCCAGCAGGGAAACAACTTTTTGAGACAAGGTGTACCTCTATCAATTTGGCCACAGAGACACATAAGTAAGACTATAAAGTCAAAGTAACTAAAATTCAATAAAATATTAGAATACTTAAAATAATGTAAATGTTTAAGATTACTGGATAGTTAAAAAAAAATTATAAACAAAAAAAATGTTTACATTGTATTCAGCATGCAATTTTATTACAATTATCTCATTTAAATTTACCAAATATCAGGCTGTTGATAAATGTCAATGTCTCATTAAAAACATCCACCACCATGTTAAAAAAAATGCTTTTCTATGATATTTTAAAATAAAAGTAATATTTATTTCAAGTCAGATTAATTAAGCTTTAGATCAGTTAATTTTTTCTCAACGTTTCAGAAAATTATATTTTGATAGATTTTCTTTTTTTAATAAAAGAGAATTATAGTGTGTTCTCAGATTTATCAATATGAGCAATTTTATTGATAATCAGAAAAAAAAAAAAAGAAAAAAAGAAAGAAAAAAAAGAAAGAAAAAACTTCCAATCAATTTAAATTTGGTTTGAAATATAGTTACTTATTGGAAATATTAAATTTATTCTATTAGCTTGGAATTTAAAAAAAAAAAAAAAAAAGCTCCAATAAAGATTTAATTTCATTTTTAAAATGCATTTTAAACTTTAGGTATTGCTGGGAGGTGGGGGGCTACCTATACCTTGTATATGAAATATATTTAAATTAAAAAAAAAAAAAAAAAAAAAAAGCTAGAGATTATTTATATAAAGTTATTAAGAAAAAAAAAAAAAGTTGGACAAAACAATGCTTTTACTTTAAAATTTTTAAACTGAGAAAAGAAATTTAGATCCGAAGGTTAGGGGCAAAGAAAATGGAATCAGCAAGCTGAGTTCAATTCCATTTGCATTATGAATCTACTGTTCACATTACAGCTAAGGCAAACTAAGCTCCTTAGCTTTGGTCGATGCAACTAATCTAGATACCTCCACAGATTCGCTATCAACATACCATGGTGAAAAAAATGCCGCAAACTTAAAAATAAAGTCTTATCAAAATTTTTATGTTGTTATTAAGAGGAAAGACCAAAGGATTTAACTTTTAAATTGAATTTTCTGATCCTTTTTAGAGCATTTGAAATTTTGGTTAAAAACTGTTTTTCTTGCATCAACAGTATAGGAAATTTTAGTGTATTGATTTGAAAATTCTTGCAAAAAAAAAAAAAAAAAAAAAAAAAAAAAAAACTAAGATTTTGATGAAATTTTCAGGACTTATTCACAAATGAATGAAATTATTTTTTAAATCTTTCCTTTTAGAAAATCTTGGTAATTTTTTTTTTTTTACACATGTTACCCTCAAGTTCACAGACTTATTTAATTTTATGAAATTTCAAAAAATTAATTTTTGTACTGCTTAATCTTTATATTAGTTATACACAGAACTCCTTTGAGAATTTAAATAAGTCCGACAATTATTTTAATATTTTCTGTTTATACATTTGATAGGGTTTGACATGCCGGCCATCTTCATAAGCTTCAGGGATACAGAATTTCAGGACAATTATTTGACTCAATACAACCATTCCTGTCAAACTGTGTAACAATTTTCCTCCAGTTCCTTTCTCACAAATGAAGGTGTTCCCAGGCTCTATCCTGCACCCTACACCATTTCTGATCTTCATTAACGATCTTCCCGATGCCATCAGTTCCCAAGTAGGTATCTATGCAGATGACTATTATTTACTCCCGCCTCAATAGCAAATCCACTATCGCTGACAAAACTAACTTGGCCATTAGTTTCAAAAAGGACCTCCAATCGATTGGTGACAGAGGCAAGAAATGGCTGATTAACTTTAATGCCTCAAAAACAAAAATGCTCTCTTTTACCCAACACAGAGAACCCTCCCTGCCTCCCATTAGAATGTCTGATACTTAACTCCATGAGAGCACCTCTCTGCGACTGCTTGTTCTCACACAGTCCACTGACCTGAGATGGAACAAATACATTGAATCAATAGCTCCATCTACTGTAAGGAAAGTTGGTTCTATGTGTCATGCCAGAAAGTTTTTCTTGCCAGTGTCAATCTTTCAAATCTATAAATCAATCAATTGCCTATGCATGGAATACTGCTGCCATATATGGCCTGGAGCCCCCACTGTTTGTCTTAGGGTCCTCAACAAAATCCAGAGAAGGATATGCAATGTGATTGGCTCTGATCTGGCATATCATTTACAGCCACTCTCTCACAGATGTGCTGTCACTTCACTCTGTCTTTTCTACAAATACTCTCGCAGTAACTGCTCCAATGAGCTACTTTCGCTGGTTCCCAAACTGCATGAATTTAAACATGCTACTAGGTTGGCATCTCATTCCCACCCTTTCATTGTCGAAACAGTTAAATATAGCCATCTCTTCTACTCCAACAGCTTCTTCTTTCGCACTTCCTGTCTGTGGAAATCCCTTCCTCTTACTTGCTTCCCTGATAGCTACAATCTCCAAATATTCAAATGCAATGTCAATTGACATCTACAGACGATCTATTCCCCATCCTTCTCTTCATCCTTTCCTCTATCATGCCACTTTACTCTTGCTCCACTCTATGTAACCCCTTGTGTGCTAGTGGCACTCCCACCTTGCTTGGTGTGAAATGCTTAAAAAAAAAAAAAAAAAAAAAATATTTATAGATACAAATATTTAAGTAAATGCTCTGTTTATAATAAACCGTATTAACTACATTTATCAGCCTGAATGTTCAAGAAAATTCATAGAAAATACATATCCTCTGACAAGAATCGAACTTGTATGCTACACTGAACCATCATTTGGCCCGACGTGCTATACCATTTAGCTACAGAGGAAGCGTCTGGTTAGCAAAGTCAAATTACTGTTTTTAAATAACAAATTTTTGCTCATCAGATGCTTCCTCTGTAGCTAAATGGCATAGCATGTCAGGCCAAATGATGGTTCTGTATAAGATATAGGTTTGATTCCTGTCGGAGGACACATATTTTTTGTGAAATTCCTTGGACATTCAGGCCAGTAAATGTAGATAATACTGTTTATTATAAACAGAGCATTTACTTAAATATTTGTATCAATAAAAATAATGTATAAACAGAAAATATATTAAAACAGCATAAGAGCAATAACTATAGTAAATTTAAAGCCAAAGTACCAAAAATTAAATAAAACATTAGATTACAGAGAATATTTTCCTAAATTTTTAAAATTACTGGGTAGTTAAAAACTATATAGAAAAGGTGTTCACATTATATTCCTCAAGTAATTTTTACAGATATATCCACTGTAAAAAAAAAATTAAATAAACTTCTGTGTGTCAGTCAAGCTTTCAATGCCTTAAATAAATAGCTACTGCCATGTTAAAAATGTATTTCTGTGATATTTTAAACTTAAAGTAATATTTGTTTCAAATCAGATTGTAGGGATACAAAAGGTAATTATCTCCCTTTGATCAAGATGAAGTCACATGAAGGCCGCTTAGTGATGAAAGTGGTTAGTCAATCAACTTCCAGAAGTCAAACAAAGCAGTTGTTTTTGGGGTTTTTTTGGCCTGGGCTGAGGCCAAATCTACTTCCTCCAGCAAGTAGTGCAGTTTACAAGCCTGTGGTGCAGCTTTCATATGGAAATATATCTTAACCAGATAGAAAAAAAAAAAAAAAAACTATCTCTGGCTCACAGTCCTCATGTTGGGAAAAACCCAAAACTCGCAGTTTTCTGTTTACAAAATATGTCCTCAATATCAACATAGCAGATATATCTGGCCCACTCGAATCCGAAATTCTAAATATGGCTTCTCCTGAGACACACAAGAATTTCCATCAGCTACAATTCTCATTGAGAATTATTATACATAAGAATTTTTTGTTCTCCTTTCACTCTGCTAATTGTTATATACATGTTATAGTTTCTCTGTGTACAACACATATAAATATGTATATATAATTTTGAGTATTAATGGTATAAAACAAAGCATGTTTGTCATTCCTTTTCTTGCACTTATTCTGTTCCGTTCATAAAACAAGGTATTAGCGTGGACATAATAATGCCCATAATGGGGGAAAAGCAAATGGGAGAATAAACTTTCTTCTGTAGCTCACCCAGAAGCTGAAGTGACATTATTTTACCTCCATTAAGAAGATTAATTCCTCAAAGTTTCAGAAAAGTATATATTTTTTTAAAGATTTTTTAATAAAGAGAATTACATTGTGCTGAGAGATGGCTAAAAATGGCGCCAAAATCAGCGATTTAAAAAAAAATTTTTTCCAGCCAATTTAAATTTGTTTTGAAATACAGGAAATTAGCTTGAAATTAGAACTAAAATAAATGCTTCAAGAAAAATTTGTAAACTTTCGCGTTTCTTTGGAGGTACCTAAAAGAAGAACAATCATAGCCATAATCGCCAACATCCTTAAAAACACACACACAACTTAAAAGCACAGATACAGGAAAAATGTGTCAATTTGTACGTAGTAAATAATCGGCCATTCTAACGGTAACAAGATTATACTTAAGTTCTTTTCTAGACAACAATCGTCTTTTTAGAACACAACAGGAAGCATTCACGAGTTTAAGGATATTTCAAATTTGTGGTAAAATCTTTTCGTCATTTGAGAGGATTGTTAAATTTAAAAATAAGAAAACAAGATTTCCAATAAATAAACAAAAAGATCATCTGTTTAAAAAAACAAAAAACGTCAAGTTTATATTTTAAAGGAAAATATGTTCCCATTTTTTAGGTTACAAAATATTCCGTCGTGACAGAAAAAATAAATAATAAAAATAAAATGCACTCTGAAAACTTTAAAGAATAATTTTTTTTGATATTTTTAAGTTATCGAGTAATTTAAAATTAAAATAAAGTTTTTTTTATACGTTTAAGAAAGTCAAATCCTTAAACTTAAACGAATATTTATAAATAATTTTGCAATTAAAATTTATAAATTTTTTCGATAATTCGAACCTCTTAAAAAATTGTAATTGATAAAAAATTATGAACTTTTGATAAGAAATGAAACCATATATTTTTTTGAAATGTACAATAATTATTTATAAAATTAAAAAAAATGTACAATAACAACAGATAATAAATAAAACAAAGTTTGAGTAAAAAAAAAAAACAAATAAAAGTAAAAAAACTAATCTTTTTCGACGTAAATTCTTAAAACAGTAATTTCAAATTTCGATACACTTTTTTTTTCAAAAGTCCTTCTCTAAAGACAGATTTCAATAAAAACAAGAAAGAAACTTTTAGACCTTATAATAAATAAATTAATAAAAACAAGAAAAGAAAAACAACAGAGCCGAAGCTTTTTAAAATTTTACATTTAAGTAAGAATGAGATATTCAGACATTTTTTTCAAACAATAATGTCGAATTTGAATTGTTTTTTTTTTTCTTTTACTTGATAAAGAAAATTGATGTTATCTTTTAGAAGCTGAAATTTACAGATATTGTTGATACTTGCCTCCCAAAACACGATACAGTGTTTTCACGCTGTTCAATATTACTGGACATTTAAGTAAAATCAAATAATTATCTTCTTCGTCATTTCAAGTTGTCCGAAGTATAGTCGGTAAATCGGTGTTAAAGAGAAAAATGTCCCTGTTGTATTTAATACCAGTTATCACGTTTGTTCTTATTTCATTTCATTTTCCTTATGTTTTGGTTATATCAGTAAAATTTTGAGCATCATATGAAATATAATCCATCACATTCAACGTCTGTGTGTCCAAAATATAAACTAGAAGTAAACAGAAACTACTATTTTTAATTTTTAAAACGCACACCTTGTTAAGTGTGTTTCGCGAAAAATCCGTTTTTAAAAGTCGCAAAGGATGAGATGAGGTGATCCATACTTGGCACAAGTATGGATCACCAACTGAAGATCAAATTCAGTACTAATGATCTACAAAAATCCAATTTACTGACAACGGCATTGTACCCAAAAGAGTCGGGTGATATTTTTGTAGGCCCGACATCCATTTGTTGAACGATGATTTTTATTTTTATTTACCTCGTGGCGAGAGAAAAAGAAAAAAAACTCCTCCTAGGCTAAGGAGGTTGTTATAAAAAATTAAATTTTTAATGTCTACCAATTGTTACATAAATGAGATTTGTTTATTATTTTGAAAAGAATTAATTCAAAAATATTTCTTTGTGTAGAACTCAAAAAGAAGATCGAAATTTAAGTTGTGTAAATTAAATTTTATTTTGGATAAAAATCGTGATTATTAAAGCTCAGCTCTTTTTTTTTTTTTTTTTTGTGCAACACTTGTGTTTTTTAAATGAAGAATTTATTTTTCAGTGCGCTCACGTCCCTACCGAATGTGACACACTAAAGAATGACGAGGTTTACAACGTGCATAAATTGCCCACGCCCCCTCGTCACATCTTCTTTTGGGTACGCCGGGCAATAAATCCAGCCCCTCCCGAAGGAGTGGTACCGCTTCGGTGGAAGGCCCTGTGGAGCTTGGGCTTAATATTTTTTTTAAAACTTCCCCCGCATCTGTGAGGGACGTATGGAAAGTTTATGTGTGGAGACAGTTTTTAAAAGATGTTTGTTTATTGTGGCTGTCCATATACGTTGTGTTCATCTCTGTATAGGCGTGAAAAAGTAGTTAAAAATAGCATAAGTTATATATGTGTTTGTTGTGAAATTGATTGAAAGTATAAAAAGTAGATGGAAACAAATAAAGAAAGATCCGAAAAGCTGAGTTAATAAATGGCAGATTAAATGCATGTATGATTTTGAAAGAAAATTTAAAAAAAAAACAATTGACGATTGAAATTGATTTCGCCTAATTATAAGAATTTGGTGGCTGGCTTAAAAAAGGCTATATAAATTAAGAATTTGCTAAGAACCCTAATTAATTCAATAAAAATCATATTGTTGGTGTGCATTCACTATCATTGATGTTTCGCTTTTTTCTACCAGAAATCTTATCTTTTCGTTCCTTTTCTTTTTTCTTTTTTAAAGCCAATGTCATCTGTGTAGTTGTGTACGTGAAGTGTAACACTTTTAAGTTCATTTATCTGATCATAAATGATATCACCATTTATTTATTCAGCAGTTATGAAGTATGACAAAGTTTCTCCCGACTTATTCAGTGAAAAAAAAATGACGATGTCCATTTATTCATGATGCTAAATGGTAGAAAAAAACCTTGAAATTTTTATGAACATTATGACAAAAAAAAAACCAAAAACGAAACAACAACAAAATAAACTCGAAAACTAAATAATAAATATTATTTAGAAAAGTCAAGAGTTATTTCCCTGTACACTAAACTAACCTCTTTTCCTTCGGAAAGTTTATTGATGGGACCATTCCTGAATGAGATCGACAGGAAAAAAATGTAATCGTTTTCCTAAATACATCAGAAGTGATTGGCGATATTTCATTAATAGATATAGTTCTGAAAAGACTCTCATTTGAATTTACAGTGTTTACAATTGTTATTTTCTAAAAGGTCAAAGCTTTGTTAGGGCAGTAGCTTAGAAGTTGTGAGTCACTAAAAAAAAAGAAAAGTTTCGTTGTGAGGATTAAATGGGACAGTAATGGAAACGAGGCAATCAGTTTTTAAAGGTGCCAAACAAGGAGTCAAAGTTGTTTAACTGTTGATTCAAAAACAATAAAAGATTATATGCAAGAATCACTTCCATGATACGTAAAAAAATGATACAGGAAAAAGAACGACTGAAAATGATTGTCCATTCTGACAATCAAAAGCTGAACAGTATTTTGTGGTTACAATAGTCTTAGATCATGATGAATTAATTAAATATATCCATAGGTTAGCCTATCGTCCGGTTTACACTCCTCCCCATTTTTATGAACAAAAGCAAAGGTTTATCCCTTGTTTCCTTTTTAGGATTGGGTTTCAGGTTCTTTCTAAAGTCTTCTCATTATCTTTCACTCCCAGTGACTCCTTGCATCTTAGTGGCATTATCGCCTTGCTTGGGGTGAATTTATTTTAAAAAAAAAGTAAAAGGTATGTGATCAGATTGTGACAAATCATAACTCCAAATTTATTAGTTTTGATTACATTTTTTTATTCTGAGAACTGTTTTATTGAATTAGCAGATCATAATAAGATTAATAATGTGGCCTTAAAGAATGATAATGCTTATCTGTCTTTTCTGCCAAGAGTGAACTTTACATATAATTTCTTAAACAAAATATTTTCTTCAGTCCATACCATGACTGATACTTGGTTGCTTCTACTGGATTTACACAAAATTCTACTTAGTTGCTATGTTCTACAGATATCAAGTTTAATACTGAGAAAAATGTTTGCATATCAACAGTTCACTTTAAAGAATGTATTTTGTAGTTTGAAAGAATGGCATGATAAAATCAGGCTTGAAAATATTGAAGATTGCTTAAAAGCAAATCTGAGTATTGTTATAGACAAGCGTATGCTTGCAAGAAAGAAATACGACAACAGCAGAAATAGATTTACGTGATTTAATTCAATAGGAATGTGTAGTTTTGGGACAGCTACCTTGTGGTATAGTTCATAAGCCGGCTGCCGATCTGGGTTGATCTCTCATAGTATTTCTCACTGGTTGGCGTGGAGCTCCTCCTGCTGACTGCCCAGACTGACCGTGACAGGTCTCTTCCCTAGCCTCCTGTGTGACCCTTTTTATGTTAAGCTCGAAAAACAACTCGAGTATAATTAGGAGGGAAGCATTTTTATTGGTTGAAAAATAGAAACACTTTAAAATATTATTTCATTTTTCGACCGGAACTCATGTGTCGGGCCCATGCTCAAACGACGATAATGGTCATTTTGTGACGGGGCCTTGTCCCATTCACATCCAGCTCTTGCTCTTGAGTATGTTAGTTTATTTGCCTGCAAATCAGTCGAGATATGTCTTATTTTATTTTATAACAGTATGATGTCTGTACATAAGAGTCAGATAAATGTGTAGATTCTCTATTGGAATGTGTACATTAGGATTTAGCTGATCCTGTGGGTCCTATTGCTAAAGAAGCTTTTTGATACAAACTGATCAGAGATAGAAGAATGTCATGTTATAGAGCAAAGAGATTTTTACTTTACTCTGCACCATTCTGGTTAAGTATTGCCTTTTGTTAACAGTTGACAGTGGAGTAATGGATAGCGGCTCAGATTGAGGAATCAGAGAACCGAGATCAAATTCCATTTGAATCCATTACATTCACTTATGTGCTAATAGCCTTGGGAAAGGTATGAATCCTCTTCTCCACCCAGCTATGGGTAAATAGCAGGACAGACCGGGTTCTATAGCCTTGGATTGCAACTGGTCTACCGCAGAAAGAAATGGTAACCTGCTGTGGGAAAAAATCTGCCTCATCAGTCATGTATTGAAAAATACATGATCACCTAAGCTGACTGACTGTATTATGTATGAAAAAGCTGTCCATTATTCACCACATCAAAATGTTACTCTAGAAAGATCTTAGCATTTCTTTCTGGAGATTTGTTAATTAAATCAAAATTACCCTAAATGCTGAGTTCATATGTTGTCGTGACTGCTGCTATATTTTTATCTGACGTTACAATTCTAGAACTGGAAAAATTACATTTGAATTGTTCACAGGTATAAAAATAAACATTAACAGCAGGTACACCTTTTCTACTGTTTGTTATGCTTATATACAAAGCAAGAAACTTGGCATAAAAAATGAGAAAGATATTTTTTTTATGATTATAGCCAAGCCAATGTTGTATACTTTCTGATCCTACTCATCTTCCATAGTTTTTTACCTTGTTATTGTGGTATACTTTCTAGAAAGTAAAGACAGTGTAAAATTAAGGCGTATGAAGTTCACTAATAGATTTGAAACAAGAAATGACTGCAATGAGCCAATTAGTCCACTAGCCATACCAGTTGATGATAGGATTATTTAAAAACATCAAAACTAGTTGTTGCCTACTGTGAGTAATAAATAAAGTGAGATTGTTGGCCAGAATACCAGATCTAGTTGCATTGAGACTGAGCTGCTTGAGGAAATCAATAGTAATAAATATCCAAGAGTTATAATAAACCCAAGTGTCTCAAAGATTTCTATGCATTAAACAATGCATTTAAGGCATAGCAAGTAGCCATTAACTATGTTGATTTGAGCCAGTCATAAGAAACTATAGAAGATAAGTGTCTTAAGAGAGAATGGCTTGCCAGAACGTGGGATCATTGGGGTTGTTCGCTGTTTTTCTTTACTGTTAAACTTGGTTAAAATGGTGAAGATTAATATAAGATATGCCTTATTGCAAAAACATCAATTATCATAGGTCATTTTTGCCTACAACAAATCACATCCATCCAGACATTAAAGCAATAATCATGAGCTCTGTGTACAGTAACTTGAAGGTTTCATAGTTTGTTGTAAAAATGGTGAAATGCTAGCATGTAAGCTGAGAAAGTTACTGTATGGCTTAAAACAAAGTCAACAAAACTAAAACTACATTCTCGATTGGTCAATATTTTAGTCAATCACTTTCTGAACATTTTATGAATGTAAGATACACTAATGATGTAATGACAATTGTTATTTTTGGGATTGAGGATATTATTACAAGCTGTAAATCTATCCGTATAAAGAAACTCTTGAATCTTAAATCAAAAATGAAGAACTTAGCTTTATATATATATATATATATATATATATATATATATATATGTATGATAGACTCTCCTGTTGAATTTGACGTATGAGGTTCTAATGACCACCTACTAATTATCTGCATGCCCACGATTTTTGAGGCCAGCTCAAAAAATGTACAAAAGAGCACAAACAGTAACTTTCTCATGATGTGATGTGGCTTCTCTGTGTCTTTTCTACAAATATTTTCATGGCAACTGCTCTGATGAGCTTTTTACTCTCATACCATGACTACACAAATTTGGTAACTAGGTCTCACTGTTTTACTTCCCACCTGTGGAACTCCCTTCTAATTTCTTATTTCTCTGTTAAATTCAATTTTCAAAAATGTAAATACAACATCAGTTGCCATCTTCTGTCTTTTTGAATCCCATTTCATTTTTGTCCTTTCCTCAATGCTTCCCATTCCTAGACTTCTCATTCTCTTTCATTTCCTATAACTTCTAGTGGTAGTGGCATCCCTGCCTTGCTAGAGGTGAAGTGATTAAAATATATATAGCTACTCAAATCACTCCCCTCTAACTCTTCAAATGTCAAAAGAAAAACCAAAAACTAATTCTAATTTCCACATTGAAATTTTCCCCCTCTAAAAGCTTTTTATACTATATTAATAACAATTTATAAACTTTCCCTTACTTGAATATCTCCCTAAGTCTGTTTCTGCTAATCCATTACATCATTTATATCTATATTTTAAATTTATTTTTGGATTCATTTTTTTTATTTCTCTCTTAATTTTAAATTAAAAATTCATCTTTTTCATATAACCCCAAATTAGTGTTATATGGTTAATATTCGGGTTCATTTTAATAAAACTTCTTCCCTTTAAAACAGATACCTTCCACTCAACCCTGACCCCTGTCTTGTGCCTTTTGTCTGGCTAAAACATTGAAATGTATAAATTCTGTATTAGATATTTTTGGTGAGTTGGATTTTGTTAGCTTTCACAGTTAAATTCTACTTCCTGCCTGATCTAACTTTATAGACATGAACTCATTCCACACTGGGGTTGATAAGACAGACAGCTGATATCTTCATCTGCCAAAATAGGCTATTCCCATATGAGGTAATTTTGGATTTATCTGTTTATTAATTATATTGTTCTGTATTATTAAATACATCAAGCTGTTTTTTGTGGATCAGTTTTAATATTTTATATTACTAGGATCCATTTGGATTATATACCAATGGATTTTTTTTATATATATATATATATATATATATATATATATATATATATATATATATATATATACATACATATATATATACATATATATATATATATATATATATATATATATATATATATATATATATACATATATATATATATATATATAAATATATATATATATAAATATATATATATATATATATATATATATATATATATATATATATATATATATATATATATATATATATATATATATATATATATATATATATATATATATATAAAAAAACAAATTTAAAACTCAAATGATTTAATATTTTATATTACTAGTATCCACTTGGATTATATACCAATGGAAAATTTTATTTTTTATATATATATATATATATATATATATATATATATATATATATATATATATATATATATATATATATATATATATATATATATACATACATACATATATGAAGAAAATTTTGAAAAAAAAAAAAAAAATCCTTAAATGTAGTTAAATGAATGAAATGTCGACGTCTGACGTTTCGGTTTATTAAACCTTTTTCAAGACAATATTCATCAAAAATACAATTCAGTTCAATATGACAAATACGATGGACATAAAAACACAAGTCTTATTCAGAACAGATAACTGAAAATTTTTAAAATGATCAGCCTTCCGTCTAACATGGTCACCATGTCGTCACATGGGCGACGCTTTCATAACGTATTCCTAAAAGTTTGTGATTATTTTGAAATGAAAAAAAAAAGAAAATGAAAAGAATTTTTTTAGACATATTATTTCATTAAAAATAAAAAATAAATTAGAATTCAAAGTATATCGTAAACCTACATGTAAAAATGACTATTTACATTTTTACTCTCACCATGATACTAACACTAAGAGGGGTATTGTTATTGGATTCTATTTGAGGGCTCTTCGCATCTGTTCATCAAAATATTTAAATGATGAATTTACATATATTGAGGATACCTTTTCAAATCTTTCGTATCCGAGACAATTATTACAGAGAGCTAAAAATAAAGCGTTGAAAATTCACTCATCAGCGCAAAATGACACCTCAAAGGCCACTACAATTAGATCAATGAAAGATACAATTTCAGCTACCTTTGATAATATTTCGTTTGGTCGCATCTTTTTACCAAATAACCATTTGACCGAACGTATCTCTCATAATCTAAATGCATTAAAAATTAGAACTACTATATTACCTACTAGGACTATCCGTAGTTTATTAAATAGCACCAGCAGACAACATATTACATCCGATGCTTGCATCTATCAAATATCATGCAAAAATTGTGACCTAAAATATGTGGGTGAAACAGGTAGGTCCTTAAAATCTCGTGTTTTCGAACATAAACGAGATATTCGTCTCGGTAATTTTAACAATGCTTTAGTTGTACACACAACTAAAAAGCAGATCATAATTCGATTTCGATTCCGTGAAAGTATTAAAATATTTTCATAATAAAAATCTCAGGAGGATTTATGAAGCAGGTATAATATCCATCTCACGCACGGTGAATACTAGACCTGGTTTCTTTAATATTTCCCTTTTTAGCGAGATTGATGCTCGACAAGCATACACATAAGAATTTTGGAACCTAATAGAAATTTTCTTTTCTTTTTCTTTTCATTTCAAAATAATCACAAACTTTTTTTAGGAATACGTTATGAAAGCGTCGCCCATGTGACGACAGCGTGACCATGTTAGACGGAAGGCTGATCATTTAAAAAAAATTTTCAGTTATCTGTTCTGAATAAGACTTGTGTTTTTATGTCCATCGTATTTGTCATATTGAACTGAATTGTATTTTGATGAATATTGTCTTGAAAAAGGTTTAATAAACCGAAACGTCAGACGTCGACATTTCATTCATTTAACTACATTTAAGGATTTTTGTTTTTTTTTTTCAAAATTTCTTCATTCTGTCGGATTTATATCCATTTACACTTGCTTATATATATAAATATATATATATATATATATATATATATATATATATATATATATATATATATATATATATATATATACATACAGATATATATATAACTATATATATATATATATATACATACATACATACATACATATATATATATATATATATATATATATATATATATATATATATATATATATATATATAAAAAAAGGTACTCAAGTGATGTCATCTATCAACTCAATCACTCTATTCAGTTATGGCACATGGTCAACTTCTTGAGACTAAAATGATCTTTTTCTCTTGTTGTGTTAGTCCTTTAAAGTTGTCCTATCTTTTATTAGATGAAGGTTGTTAAAAATCAAAATCAGTTCCTTTTCAGTTGAACAAGCCTTTCTCAGACATGAGTTGGATTATTCTTGTTCACGTTTGTGTTTGTTTCATTCTATTTTGAATGACATTAGAGGCAAAGTAACTTTTTTTTTTAATTCTTTCGTCTCTTTTGTTATTTGGCTAATAACAAATTATGGTTGGAAAAATGCGTTACAGAGAAAGATAAGAATTACTTAAACAGTCTCGTCTCTAGAAGGTTCAGAATTAACAATGGAAATTCTAGTAAACATATTTTCAATTTTTCCAGTTTCACTCTGACTGAGATGGACTTTCTGCATTCCTCCCCCTTTTAAAACCTGCAAGAAACAGATTTTTTCTGAGTTAGAGATTATGTACTCTCAATTAAGTCAACATGTTCCTTCCTCTTTTGATAAAGGTTCTGTGATTAAAGCCATACTACTTGATATGTCTAATGAAAATGCTTCATTTACTGCTGAGCAGGACTTTCTGGCATGGCAAAGCATTCATTTTCAGACCTAGAAGTCTAGTAATGACGTTTACATAACTAAGTCTGATAAAGATTCTGGCTTTGTCATCTTATACAGGTAAGATTATATTGATAAGATAGCTATTATTTTTGATGTAATAGAATAACCTGTCACCCCCATCAGTGACTACACTATAGGTAATAACTACCTATAAGTATCTGTAAGTCAACGGACTACAGAGTCTAGCTGAAATCTTTTTCGGCTGAACAGTCGAACTCTCTGCCTGAAGGCAGAGAGGAACCCGGACAAGGCTCCGCCAAAGGATAGAGTCTCATTCAGGGAGGTAGACTGACCCTGAACCCATTTATATGCGTTTGAAAGTGAATATTTTTGGTCAAGCCTATGGGCTTGGAGAACCCACGTTAAACTCGGCCTTGTGCCACATACGACCCTTGTGGTGGGGTGGTTAGATATTCTAGCTGAAATCTTTTCAGCTATACAGTCGAATTCTCTGCCTTCAGGCAGAGAGGAACCCGGATGAGGCTCCATCGAAGGGCAGAGTTTTGTTCGGGGAGGTAGACTGACCCGATCCGGTTTATGCAGGTTCTACAGGGATTTTTTGGCCGAGCTTATGGGCTCGGAAGATCCACATTAAACTTGGCCTTGTGCCACATCTACTCTTGTGGTGGGGCTAGTAAATATTATGCAGGGTCTATGGGGATTTTTTGGCTGGAAACGTGTATCACGCAACATGTACCTGTCTATTTGAATTCTTGTAGAGTTGTGTTAAAAGAATCATTCAAGCAATGCACAACTCTTCCATTGGGCAGCATTTACTGGCCAATCCCAACTATGCTGCTCAATAATGATGTATTTTTCTTCCATTTTACATAGTGCTCACTTGGTTCACCATCTTTGAGTTCTTGAGGCTGTTTATATTAAGTCTCATCAGCCAAGCCTATGTAAACAAAAGGAACATTTTATTCGTTCCTTATGTTTGATTGAAGGAATATGAGTAACATTTTTCCATTTTATACTCTTTTTGGAACTTCATATTTTGTCTTTAGTTTATAATTTATTTATAATTAAAATCTATTTTAATCATGTTCCAACTTTTCCTCTTCATTCACTATTTACTAATGTGTCTTTGATTGTTTCCTGATGCTCACCTATGTGTTGGCCTAAAGGGTCCACGAAAAAAATAAAAAAATAATGACGTCCATTCAATTTATATATATATATATATATATATATATATATATATATATATATATATATATATATATATATCATACTTATTATAAAACCCAGGTTGTGTGTGTGTGTGTGTATCTGTACGTTTATATATTGGATCAGATTTCCTACATTTTTCAATCGATTTCAACAAAACTTCACAGGACTATGTAAAATTAACTTGTGGTGGTTCTGACAGCACCAAAAATTGGAAAAACACAATTGTTTTTGGATGAAATCAATTTGAAAACACGATTAAGAGACATCACTGTTGCGAGAATGAAAGGGGGAGAACTCATATCGAGTTATACTTATTATAAAACCCAGGTTGTTTGTGTGTGTGTGTGTGTTTGTGTTCGTTTATATATGGAATCAGATTTTCTACATTTTTCAACTGATATCATCAAAACTTTCACTTTTTTTTGGCAGGTAGTGTTTCTTATTGTCTTGCACACTTTTTGCTTTATTTTTACATTCAGAATGCTTTAAAAATTCCATTTACAAGGCAATTGTTTATAATAAAATTCTATTCAATCGGTAGACTCATAACGATTGAAAACAATGTTTTTGTTTGAGTTTGGGTTTGACCAATTCGTAAAAAAAAAAAAAAAAAACTAATTAAGACATCGTATAAATCAACCTTAAACAATAATCTTTGTCAATTTTATTTTTTCAGTCTTTATGATGGTCAATACTTGATCTATATCTCTTTACTGTTACATCCCTGGGCAACGCCGAGCACTACTGCTAGTATATTATAAATTAAGTGGTATAAAATATGTTTTTTCGCTACACAGTAATAACCATGTTTCAAAAATGGAAGCTAAAAACTTCAAATTTAATTTTATAATTAAATCAAAAGCATTAGTTCCATTTCATCTTCAAGCAAATATTGGAAATAACTTATTTTTAAATTTACTGAGTATTAAACGCACACATAAATCCATAATTCGCTGTTACCTAGGATACAGGGAAATCCAATCATTCAGACAAGGGGCAGTAGTGTGTTCATTTATATTATCTATTTTTGTATCAATTATAAGTTACGTTCGAGAAAGAGGTTAAGTTTAGGGAGGATAGGGGTGTATTTTTCAACGGATTCTGACATCTGTTAAATGCATGTCGTCTGGGTTTTTTTTTATTATTAATGGCAAAAAGTCTTTCAGCATTTAAAAAAAAAAAATTATTTTATATCACTTAATTTATAATATTTAGGCTCTGTAAATTTATATTGAGCACAGTTTTTGTAAAAATAAAAATAAAAATAAAAAATACCAGTAAGAACACCGGATTATATATCTTACTGTTCTTCCTTATATATATATATATATAAATGATATATATATATATATAAATGATATGTAAAAGAGATTGATATCTAAGCCTGGAATTAAAAATTATAAGCTAAGTTCCATTTTTTCTTTGAAAAATCGATGGAAAATAACATATGAAACTGATGCTGAGTTAGCTAATGTCAAGTCATAGAGATCAATTATTTGATGATTTGGCAGCAACTCAATATGTGCTACACAGTCACAAAGTTGTTATCATGCCTGGCAAGGCTTCCATTGGCCACTTAACCAGAACAAAGATTTTACCTCACATGGCAAGCCTCCCATTGACCATTTAACCAGGACAAAACATGTCTTATATTATTTGAAGTATAAGTGAAAGTTTGAATTTTAAGAAGTTAGTTTTTCAGATTTTGCTTTTGTTCTGCTGTAACTTCCATAGAATTGCAAGTTATTTTTTTTTTTTTTTTTTTTTACTGTTAACAGATCGTTTGTTAATATTTTGAAAGTGCAGAAAACACAGATGCAGTAGTAAGGTGTTATGCAGATTATATTTATTCCATTTAAGCAAAGCTTTAGCTGATGCTTTCACAAAAGCTGCAATTAGAATTAACTGAAAATGTTTGTCAGTATTTTCATGGGTCCCTCCAATTTTAAACTTTGTTTTTATATGTGTGTGTGTGTGCATATAAATCAACTTACAGTGGTACTGGGGTTTAAGTTTAGCATAATTGGTGTATAACAGAGAATCAGGTCAGATAAAAGACTCCGAGTTGGTTGTATATGATGCTGAAAGCACCAGGAGTTGTGCCCCCTTTCACAATGGGCTGTTGGGAGAAGACCTATTTAGAGTAGGCGGTGCTGACTATTTGCATATGAATGATACAGGTCAATAGTCAGCATGGGTCCGGGACTAGGAGAGCTATATAACATCAGTTTTATAACTCCTTGTGTTTACAGCACCATGTACAACCAGAGTCTTTTATTAGACTGACCTGATTCTCTGTTACATGGTGATATTGGTGTATGACTCTCGGATGATCACCTCTTACTTAAAACACTGAGAAGTTGATGTTAAAAGTAATCCCAATCAAGTTAATTTTGTTTGGTACATCATCAAAGGTTGGTGAAGGAAGAGACTTTCTTCTCCCAGTTCAAGTGAGGAAGGCCTGAGTTGAACGCAGCTTTCAAAATTCTTCATTTTCTCTCTTTATATATATATATATATATATAAATATATATATATATATATATGTAAGCAAATGTAAATGGATATAAATCCGACAGAATGAAGAAAAACTTTGGAAAAAACAAACAAAAATCCTTAAATGCAATTATTTTTTTTTAAAATGAAGCGAAATATGGACGTCTGACGTTTCGGTTTAATAAACCTTTTTCAAGACAATATTCATTACAATTCAGTTCAATTTAACAAAGACGATGGGAAAACGAAAGCTGATCATTTAAAAATTTTCAGTTATCTGTTTTGGATAAGACTTGTTTTTATGTCCATCGTCTTTGTTAAATTGAATTGAATTGTAATGAATAAATTTGAAAAAGGTTTATTAAACCAAACGTCAGACGTCGACATTTCATTCATTTTAAACAACATAATTGCATTTGTTTGTTTTTTTTTTTTTTTTTTTCCAAAGTTTTATATATATATATATATACACACACACAGGGTGACCCAAAAAATGGGAAACTTTTTAACAATCCAATAAAACCAAGAGTGATGGAAGAAAAATATTTTATTCATAGTAATTGAAACCTTAAAGCATGCCATTTAAGAAACAATGATGGAATTTTCATTTTTTTAAAATTACGTCCTGTAGATGGCATCCTCCTGTACAAATGCATTCTTGAAATCTGCTGTTGAGATTCCTCATTGACTGCTGCAACATCTCAGCTGGGATACTGTGAATTTTGTCTTGAATTCTAAATGGCGAAATGTTTACTTGCTCAAGGTCACTGTCTCACAGTGTTGCCACTTGCTCATGTGTGGCAATGCGCACTTCAAAAATTAGCGTTTTTATGGGTTTATATATATATATATATATATATATATATATATATATATATATGCATGTGCATGTGTATAAAAATTCAGATGTAAATAAAATATACCTGTAAAAAGAGAAAAGGAAAACTTTTCTTTTCCATTGCATTCCATCCATGGTAGGAACTTTATCAGGGTAAGTGTGGATATTTTATTTGATAACTTATATTTAAATACAGAACTAATGTGGAGGAAAAATATTAAGTTTTTGAATTTTAAATTTGAGGACACTTGAAAATATTTTAAAAGCTTTGTTAGGAAAGGTAAACTATGGTGGATGCTAAGTGATATAATTTATTGCCTAATAAAGAAAAGTACTATACATTCCTTCTGTGTCTAAATACAAGTTGCAAAATAAAATCTCCACATTTACCATGATAAATTTACTCAAGGGACAAAACACATTGGTATAGAAAATTATCCTTTTTGCACCAGAGTACTCAGGGATTCAAATTGTAACTCTTAAGTTTTACACTATGCCAATTGTCAACCCATATACAGTATTAAATTAGAAGTAATAATGTTCTATACTCATAAAAGGCCAACTCCTGACAAGAGTTCTTCTTGTGCATCCAGATGAGTAATTAAAAATTACAAAACTCAGAGTGGGTCTTTGATAAATGTTAAAAGTTATTATATCTACACTATTTACATTGTTCGCACTATTGTCCTCATCTTTGTCACCATATTTATTACAATGTTTCGGCCATTGTAGACTCCAGCCTTCTTCAGGTGGTTGGAATGTCAAACTGAACCCTTTATTTCGCTCACTTGTAATAAATAATTTTGTTTGTCTATATTTCTGAGATGAGGTATTATGTACATTATTTACAATTATTCGGACTATTGTCCTCATCTTTTTCGCCATATCTGTCACAACGTTTCAGCCATTGTACACTCCGGCCTTCTTCAGGTGGTTGGAATGTCGAACCAAACCCTTTATTTAAGCTCACTGGGGTAGACTGTTCCACGTGCCATGTTTGAAAAAATGTCAGTTATCAGTTACCTCCTGTTAATTTCCCTCTGAAAGTTCTCCACTGCCTTAACGGGTACATTTAAACACTCTTTGGGTCCTGTCACTGGATCTAACCAACGTTTATCCACTGTGCTATGTGTCCTTGAGGACATCTTGGTATGAATTTCTGGGTATTATAAACCTGATGTCTTCAGCAACCATTTTTACCAGTGCTCATATTGCTGTTATCATTGCATGTTTTTACCAGAGCTCATATTGCAACTATGTTGTTATCATTGCTTTTCTCTGGCACTCCTTATTACTGGTTCCCATATTGTATTTATCACTATGCCACAAAAACCTCCTGAGCCGACCACAGTGGATAAAGGCGTTGGTTAGATCCAGTGACAGGACCCAAAGAGTGTGAGTTCAATACCCAGTTAAGGCAGTGGAGAACTTTCAGAGGGAAATTAACAGGAGATAACTGACATCCATCAAACATGGCACGTGGAACTAGAACAGTCTACCCCATTGAGCGAAATAAAGGGTTCAGTTTGACATTCCAACCACCTGAAGAACGGCCGAAACGTTGTGATAGATATGGGGAAAAAGATGAGGACAATAGTGTAAATAATTTTGTTGTAATAAATATGGCAACAAAGATGAGGACAATAGTCTGAATAATGTAAATAGTGTACATAATACCTCATCTCAGAAATATAGACAGATACTGAAAGGCCAAAATGTTGTAATAAATATGGCAACAAAAATGAGGACAATAGTCTGAATAATGTAAATAGTGTAGATAATACCTCATCTTAGAAATATAGACAGTTATTATATTTAATTCAATATTCAACAGTCTAGTCTAATATTGAGCACTTTATTAGCAGAAATTCTGTTAAATTTCAGATACATTAAATTATATAATTTTACATATATTGTGAGTATTAATAGCTTATTAATTAATTATTCAATCTCTTATTTTATTTTTATTATGAGGTATATATATATATATATATATATATATATATATATATATATATATATATATATATATGCATATAATACATAAAGGTTAATCATCAAAGTTGAATCAGACCAGGAAACAGCAGTCCAAAGAATGTTTTAAACCAGAAATCTAAAGTCTTGAGTCCCTGCTTACATATTAGAAAATTCCTCTTAAGCACATAAGGTTGGATAAATAAAGTAATTTACATTTCAATTACCCTCCACCCAGATACATTTCACAATAGCCTTGCTTTTCTTCTCTTCTCACCTCTACTTCTCCTCCCTTTCTGTTACACACGTTTGTTTATTTATTTTTGAAAATAATATAGCCTTCATTAGTTTTTTAAAATAAAATATAAAGCGTTAAGAGAACATTTGATAAAAATCACCGAGGATACCATAGAGTTGAAACCAATGTAGCAGATTCAACTGACCTTCTGATTTTTAAGCTATATATGAGGTATATTTAGGCAGCAATCATTCATTTAAAGAAATATTTTTAAGTTTGCCTGATTCATTTCTCATTGTATTATTCCAATTTTCTCTGTCTCTCTTGCCTTCAATATGTCCTTTTGAACCTCAAATTCTCCAAGCCTCCTTTCCTCATTATATCATGTTAAAATACTAGTTTCTGTACATTCACCAAAGTTAAGCAATGTCAGACCTGGTCAGTGCCAGTTTTACCCTGATAATCCGTTTAGGTGAAACCTAGGTAGGTCTTTAGGTTTATATATATATATATATATATACACACACACCAAATGCTTTCAAAATCTTAACTGATGATTGTTATAACAATATTACGTGTATTTAATATGCTAATAAACCATAGGTTCTTAACTTTTACATTAACTATGATAAAAAAATGGTGCTCAGCCAACATATTTCCACAAGCTATATATTAAAGGTCAAAGAGCCTCATGTGGCTTGTGAGCTGAAGTTTGACCATCCCTGTTTAATAGCCCCCTCCCCCATGTATATGTGAAAAAGTAGGGTTAGGGATAGTGGGTGGAGGGGAATAGTCGTCTCTTTAATGTCAGATTTGAGGGACATGTAATCAAAAGGGAAGATCTAGGTAAGTAACAGAGTATTGTGTGAGAGCAACAAAATTGAAGGAAGCAGCAGAAATCAGTTAAGTGCAGAAGTCAACACTATATGATCTTTTTTTTTCTTTGTTCAACAAAGATATTTTGAAATTTTTTTAAAAATTTACAAATATTTCCAAATTAAATACTGGAACAAGCTACACATATAATCTGGGAGGGAGATTATAAACATTACTGCTTAGAGAGATTAAAAAAATTATTGTTGCCATTTAAAAGAGTTTATTTTGTTTATTTACATTTCTAGAAAGAGATCCTTACTTTCTACTTTTTTTTTTATAAGCGTTTCACCCCAAGCAAGGTGGGAAACCACTAACACGCAAGGGGTTACAGAGAGTTGGAGCGAGAGCAAAGAGGAGTGATAGAGGAAAGGATGAAGAGAAGGATAGGGGATAGATCAAGGCATCTGGAGATGTCGATTGACATTACGTTTGAATAGTTGGAGATTATAGCAATCAGGGAAAAAGGAAGAGGCTGTGAGACATGAAGCTATTGGAGTAGAAGAGACAGCTACGTTTAACAGACAGTGAAAGGGTGTGAGCGAGATGCCAGCCTAGTAGAATGCTTAAATTCATGAAGTTTGGGAATCAGCTCCTCGGAGCAGTTACCATGAAAGTATTTGTAAAAAAAAAAGGGGGAGGTGACGGCATGTCTGTGAGAGAGCGACTGTAGATAAGATGCCAGATCAGGGCCAATTACTTTGCATATCCGTCTCTGGATCTTATCAAGAACCTTGAGACAAATATAAGGGGTACCAGACTATACTGGATATATTTGTGTATATACAATCTTAACAACCAAATCAGCAGAAGGTGGCAGCAACAGTTGGGCTGACATAACCAAGGTGGAACTTGACAGCCCGATGCAAACAGATTCAACAGATCTCTGATATCTCAATCCTCTTTGAGCCACTTCTGGCCAAGTATATTGGCTTCTCTGTCATGCAGAATTGTTCACCAAAATCAAATTCACATGACTTTGTTAACCACTACTGCATAGGGACACACCTTTGAATATATTGGAAATAAAATATTCTTTTTCTTTCTTTTTTGCTTTTAATTTCTAAAATTACTGTTATTTTTTCCTCACAAACTTTAACTTAAGAAATTACTTTTAAGACCAACATGTTCTGGGTTTCTACAGTCGCATAATTTTTCACTATTTTTGTCTAATTTAAGTGTAGGGTTTTTATTAATACTTTTCTGGCATGGGGATTTATTCAGGATTTTATTAGTGTGTTTTTTTTTATTATACTTTCTAGATTTTCAGTGCAACTGTAACTTAATTTTAGGGTGTTTTTATTAAATATTTTACTAAGTCTACTATTAGTAGGAAAGTGTTTTTCAATTAAAGCTAGGAATTTCTGTCCTAGCTTAATACTAACCATTTGGTTGAACAGAGGGGTATACCAAATGATTTTTCTTTTCCTGTTTTTCTTCTGGTTAGTACAATTGTTTCTATAATTGAAGGTAGCATTTTTGTATCCACTATTTTTTAGGGCTGCGTTATAAAAATTACTGTGTTGTTGGAATATTTCTTTATTAGCGGAGTTAATGCTGATTCTATTCTCTATTGATGAGGGTATATGCTTAATTATGGATGGAGGGTGGTTTGACTTAGGGTGTATATATAAGGGGTTATTAGGTTTTCTATGTGTTGTTTGTTAAATCTAGAGTTACGTTGAGGAAGTTTACCCTTTTTAATTTAGTACAGACTGTTGTTTTTAAATTTAGATTTCTAAATTCACTATACATAGTCTTTCTAATTTTCTCTATTTTAAAATTAATGGAACTCCTCACTACCATGAGCCCGTCATCTCTATGCAGCCCGATGTCCTTAATATCTAATTCACGGTGTGCGGTCAGGTTGTGCAGTATTCTATTATTTATATAAATATATATATATTTATATAAATAAATTCCCAAGAGGATAGAATCCTTGTAGAACTCAATGTCCAGGACAGAGTAAAAATATAATATAAAAGGCTCAGTGTTTAAGCCTTTTATATTATATATATATATATATATACATACATATGGACGGATAGATAGATGGATGGATATGAATTGAAGTCAAATATGGTTAGAATCCAACAGAAAGATAGGGTTATGAACAAATAGGAAACATTTTATAAATTTAACAAGTTCAATTTTAAGCTTCATCAAAAATGAAATATAGAAGAGAAAAGAAAATTCTGGTATTTTTTATTTTTGGGTGTTTGTTTTTCATTGGTTAAGTAGACCTCATGTTTATTTGTCTTTTCTGGTAGCATTCATGTGTACAATTCTTGTGTATTATAATCTTCATTGGTCTATATGGGATTTGGTTGATAATGCATGCACGTGCATGTTTGTGTATCTAGTGGGCATTTTTGTTTCTGTGGTAGTGTCTGTATGTTGATTGGAGGTGGAGGTGATGTTTTGCATGGGAGTAAAGAATTTAGGTTATACCAGTTTTAGTTGTGGGTAGTCTGATCTTTGATAAGCATGGATTATAAAATTTGCTGATATGAAAGTGTGTTTGACATGTTTATCATTCTCGGCCTTTTGGCTGGGATGGCTTATCTCTCAGTTGCATCTCTGTCTTTAGGCAGAGGAGCAACTGGGAAAATTATACTGAAGAGGTGCCCAGCCCTGGGGAATAGCTGCCCGAGGCTGCACCCTCCCATTGCACCAGAGGGAGGGATCGGTGCTCGCATTGAGGCCAGTGCAACCGACAGTTGCAGGGAGCTGGGGCAATTTTTGTCCCTTGCCTGGATGTACACGCTCAGGTCCCCACTTTAAAATGACCTTGTGTCCTATCTCGTCCTCGTGGGGGAACGAGTAAACATCGTTTGGCATGTTTATCAATGGGAAAACATTTATCAGGATTTCTTCTATTTTCTTATTTAGGTGGCCATTCTTAAATCAAAATTAAGGCCTTTTTTTTATTTGTGTTTTATGAGCAATCTCAAAGGGCTGTTCCAATGTAGGCCTCTTATGTGCATAGATAGATATATGAATAAAAGGAAAGTCACAGAAGGGATCAACTGAAACATTACAGTAACAATAAACACAGAATCAAGAGATTTAATTATACAAAGTTGGAATTATTGAGACTCTTGTCTGTCTACATTCGTAATTCTTCACCATTGAAGGAGTTTATTTAAATTATTAAGTATCATCATTTACTATATTTGGCTACAAATAAGAGCAACCAGTCTATTTAATAATAGTGATTTTCCAAGTGTAGCTTAGATGTGGCACAAGGCCAAAAGTATGGGGCACCCAGTGAGGATTGAGCTCACTACACAGTTGTAATTGTTCTAGCGAGACAAGCTTGCTAACCATTACACCACCTCAAGGTGCCCAGTCTATTTAATGATAATGACATTGCCCTTCTTGAAATGTTCATCTTCAGTTTTTGGTTTAAAAAAAAGAAGAAGAAGAAAAGAAAAGAGAGATGTGGGGGGGAATATATTGCATCTTTCCATGCTGATTTCACAGAACCAAATTCCCTAACCCATTTCTGGATTTCGTCCTGGGTAAGACGTTAAACTATGTCCAGCAGCAAGGCCTCTGATCAGGAGATTTTGAGGAGTGTGGAACCACCTCTTAATTGCTGGTGTTCTTAGGTCCAACCTGACCCGGGGTGGTAGCACCTGTTAGGGTCATAGCTATGGGCAAATAGTTAACTATTACCAGCAATACTTTTTTGAAAAAAATTATTACCAGAAATACAATTTTGAAGGAAATATATTACCAGAAACAGATTTGACAAAACAAAATATTACCAGCAATAAAAATTGTCAGCATTAAATAACCCATTGAGGTTGATATGCTGTTAAACAAAATAAACCAACCTAAACCATTTCTGGGTTGTTCAAAACTGTTACATATCAGATATTTATAACAAAAAAATTAAGAAAATTTTTCAATTTCGATTTTTTTTTTGTTAGTGTTTTACCCTATGAAAATTTTATGTTGAGCTTTGTCTCAGACAAAAATCATAAGTGTTGCACTTAGTGAAGTGTAGTTCACTAGCAATAGTTTGCAAGACTAATTTACTAATCATCACTGTAATAGACACAATCTATTGAGTGGCTCACCCTTAGTCTTGTAATGTGCAAGAATACTAACATTGTGAAAATTTTAATTTGATTTATTTTTCTTTTTTTGCTCATTATTTAAGCAATTTGTATTTCATAAATTAAAAACCATTTTAGATGAGTTAATTAAGAATAAAATAAATGAAAAATAAGAATTGAGAGGCTTTTAACCATCTATCCTCATAATTCTTTCCAAAACAAAAAAAAAAGAAAAAGAAAAATTCAAATTTGAGAGCATTTCATTTTTAGTATTTGGTATTAGAAAAAAAAAAAAAAAAGTGTTACTTTCTATTTTGTACATATCTTCCACATGTTTAGGAAACTGTATTTTTCCTAAAATACATTCCAAAAAGCTAATATGAAAAATTTGCACATAATTTGGTTGAAATTAGCCTAGGCATACGAGTTCAATACAATTTTTTTTATTTCTTTTTTTTTTTATTTACATTCAAGATCATTGTTCTCATCACAAGATTTCAGTCATTGTGCCCCCTGACCAAAACATTAACAGAGGTAAATAGTCTGAATGTAAATAACTTTTCATCCCAATTATATAGATGAATACTTTAACTTCAGCAATATGTTTAATTTCTATTTGTAGAAATATGTAGATATAAATGTGGCACATCTTATATGTAGAAATAAGTCTTATGCATGCATTCAATAAAAAGGTTTAAATCTTTAACACAATTGATAATTGAAGCTGAGGCTAAATAATGAGATTTAAAGCAAAGAATTTAACTTGCATTCTTGTGGAGCACAGATTAAATAATAAAAACTCAAAAGGTAAATATAAAAAAAATTTTTATATTATCAACACATTTTGCAAATCAAATTTCATCAGATTTTTTTTTTTTTGTTAAATGCGATCATCATGAAGAGTACATTCACAGACAAAATTTGAAGAAATTATATAGATTTTAATCAGATTCATTTCAACAAAATATCTTTACAATTCTATATTTAAAAAAAAAAAAAAAAAAAAACCTTTTGGTCAGACAGCCAAGACACATATGTGGACATTCTTGATCTCAACTATTAACAAAAAGGAATGAATATTTATTTATATTAGTATGTTTATTTTTAAACAGCATTTTTTGGGCTACACTGTAACATTTAATTTTCTTTTCTTTTACCTAAACTGTTATGCCCAATGAGAAGTGATAGCATTTTTAAATACTATGCACAAATGTTAATGTATAAGCAAACATAATAAATTGCATTTAAGCTTGCATTCAAATGACACTGAAAATTGTAAGAGGAATGTGATTTAAAAAAAAAAAAAAAAAAAAAATTACTTCCATCAGTTAATTACGGGCCATCTGAATTAATTTAGATTATGAAATTATTTTGTGCCAAGTATGAGAGAAACAAAATGGCAATAAGTCATTTTGGGAGTGTGGAAATGTTAAGGAACACGTTGCAAAATTTTTTTTCTTCCTTTTTATACTCCCACAAAAGTCAAAATACATGTGTCACAAAATAAGATGGATAAAGATTATGCATAATGAAGATACTAAATATTTTAAAAAAACCTAAATATTGAGTATTTACAAAATCTTTATTTAAAGTTTACAAGATTCATCTTCAATGTTGATCCCCTAAATATACCAGTAGCTGAACATGATAAAAATTCAAAGCATGATCATTATTTATGAAATTTCAAATTATAATTCAAATTATGAAAACATTGCTGGAAAATTTCATCTATAACCAAAATTTAATTATAGTTAACATAGTAAAGGACATATCCCAGGGTGAAAGGTAAACAAAGAACCACCTTGAAAACAGGTATAATTTGCTACTGAACATATATAAAAAGCATTAACTATTCTATAGCTAAAATCTGATGGGGGGGGGGAGAAAGTAAAATTTTGGTATATGATTCTTTAAACTGGAAAAAACAGGAACACTAAGAAAAAAAGGATGAGTACTGATTTCTCAGTGAGAAATATAGAAGTAGGTTTTAGTATTTTATTTTGCTAAAACTTTGCAATTTATTTTTTTTTTTTGGTAATCTATTTATCAAGACTTCAAAGATTAAATTTCCCCAGTAAAAAGGTTGTAGTCAACTTGAGCCCAAGTTGATACATTTGGCATTAAGATGTATGCAAGGTATGTGAAAAATTTTCATTTTAATTAAATAATGCAAGATATTGTAATAGAATAAAAAGTATTTAAATGGTTATGAAAATCCTGCTATATTAGAGAAAGCTTTATCCTTTAAAAGGACAACATCTGCATTCCTCCTACATACACATGTCAATAGTGTCAAGTCTAACACTGTAGTAAAGTATGGATAAATCTATTTGGGGGAGGAAGGGAAGCATTTAATGATAAAGTAGGCAGCTCCATTAAATTTTTGAGAGAGGATAAAAGACGGGAAAGAACAAGAATCAATTTGGATGTTAATAACATCCAAATATAAATTTCATTAGATTTAATTGAACTTGGAAGTATACATTCTTTCCAGTATTTAGTCACATTGTTCATTATATATATATATATATAAGAGTGAATCGATAACAAGAGTTGATAAGTGCCGAGGAGTAATGCTAAGAAAATACCGAAACTCTTGTAATTTTCCCCAGACAAATTGGCTAAAAAAAAAAAAAAAAAAAACACAAACAACAACTTCAAGTGAAGGTTCAAACACAAGAAAGAACTTGCCTTTAAAATTAGTTTGTTTTTTAACACATTTTTTTTTTTTTTTAAAGGGACATGTTTGGACAAGTACAATGTACTTTCTAATGGAGTCTTTAACCAATTAACCATTTCTCCAGAGTAAAGGAAAAGATAAACATCTTCCAATCATGATAAATTTCTGTCTTTATGACATGCTGATTACCAGAAGAATGTAAAAATAACAAGCAATTTCAGTTTTTGTCATGCTTCCACAAAGTGGAACAAAAATATAAAGGAAAATAAGCTTTGCTGCAATATTCAAGTCATAACAGTTCCTGCAAGGAAGTGATATACATCCTATTTTAAAATATTTCATCTGACCCACAGCTCATGAGTGGAAGGAAGGGAGACTTCTTGTAATTCTTCAAGAAGTGTTAGCACCGGTATCAACTCTTGAATCCCAATGGAATGGGGCAGAGATAATAATAGAGCCAAAACTTTGAAGCAACAAAAATTTAAATCGGAACTGAAATGTGGAAAAGGTTTAGGCCAATTTTTCAGTGTTATTTTCTCTAATAAAAAGTAACTGTAGTAAATGGAAAAGGTAAAAAATAAAATTGAAGTAGCAGAGCCAACATAAAGCAAGAAAAATGATTTACGGTCTCTTTTAAGAGTAACAGAAAGAATTTCAGACAATAAAATTCTGAATAAGTAATTCAGCAGACTGCTACAGGTGATGAAAAGAATGGATTTAATTAGAGTATTGAAGACAGTCAAATGCTCACAATTCAGATTTCAGAGCAGTCACTATCACATTTGTTACAGGTGCATAAAAATGTTAATTGTATACTCTTTACTAGCCTTCCTTAAAGTTGGCCAGTATTTCCACTCTTATAGTAACAAAGTTTTTTTTTTTTTTAGATCAAGAAACTTTATAACCTGTTAAAAGCTTACTGCTGAACAGTGGGTAAATAACAAAATTCAGTAATGAAAGCTGTATAAAAAAAGATTCCAAGCAATTTTTGAAATCAATGTACACATTTGATAAGGATTCAAGGTGATGGTGGGTTAGACTCCTGTTCCTTTTTTTTACAAAAGGAGAAGTCTTCAGAATAGACTGAGATTTCTACCCACTTGCGAAAAAGTAAAAGAATTTACATTTAAAAAAAAAAAAAAAAAAAAAAATAGAAAAAGAAAAAAGAAAAAAAAAAGAAAAAGAGCTTGAATTTAGTTTTTCAAGAAAATTTGAATTTTTTTTTGTTTTTAAAGAATTTTCATTAAAGTCTTAATTGAATCCCAATAAAAATAATCAATTCTTTGGATTCATACCTGATCTTATACCTCTACCCCGTCCACGCCCAGCCATAGCAGCAAAACAAAGAGGTGCAGCATTATTATGACCCCCAAAGGCAGCACCCAGACTATTTCCCTGTGGCCCACGGCTAGACTTCCTTAGCTTATCATCGGCAGTAACAGATGATAAAGTAGGGAAGTTCTCAAGGGAAGGGGCCACTTCAGATATTTGATCTTTTTGCGATCGAGACCAAACCCCAGCAGGAAATGCCGATTTAAGATTAGCGTTTTGGGGAATTGCATTTAAGGTCGCAGCAGCAAGGGAGGTAGACTGCTGTAGCCTTGACTGTGGGGCTTCAGATGGTTTAGATGTTACAGATGTTAGGATATCTTGTGGGGGCCTTTTCCAACATGAAGCCATTGTAGTTGGTACTGATGATTGTTTGATTGTTTGCTCTGGACGAGCACTTCCTCGACCCAGACTAGGAAAATTGGTCTCGCTTCTAAAGTAAGACTCTTTTCCAGTGTGCTCTCCCCAAGAAGGAAGCGCTAAGGACTTGGATTCTGGCATTCGCAGAGCTTCCAACTCTGGTTCAGATTTGTCATCATCGTCGTCATCATCAGAGGAGTCTGAACTTATCACAGTCTGTGTAGGAGGTGCAGACGATCTTTGAATATTCTGTCGAAATTTGTTTGATTTTTTAGAATTGAAGTGGGTTGGGTTTATTGTAACCCCTTTGATTCTTTGATCTTTCACTGGAAGATGATGAGCTGTAAGGTTAAAATCATAGACGTTTGTCAACGAGTCGGACATGGCATAGGCGAATCTACGGATGATAGCAAGCGAACAATGTATTATACCTTTTTCTTCGTGCCAGGTACAACGGGTGTGTGGTTCATAATCAAAAGCAGTGGTGGTAAGCATGTCTAAAATTTGGTATTTTGCTACTGGGTGGCGAGCGAATTTGAACAGGTCCATCACCAATTTTTCCAGGGCGTATAACTTTATAGGGTCCCTGTCAATGCCGCTTTGCCGACGAATCCAATCCAAACAGAACTCCATCTCCTTGAAGTCTTTTGACAGACAAAAGAATTCTGCCCCTTCAGCAAAAGAAATCAGTTTAAGCCATAGTTCATGGTAGTTTGACTGGGCGAGTTCAAAATTTTCAACTGGAATTTTATGTGTTGAATCGCTGTGGAGTTGCGCTTCGTATCGATAACCAACAGGAATCTCGCCAGCATTTATGAATTGGTGGAACTCTTTAGTAATACCATCGTTCATGCTGTATTCGATGACAGCCACTTCCAGTGGAAGATATTCATCGTTTAATGTCTTACACATAGTCTGGAAGTTGATAAAACAAAATTTTGTGCTTAGTAACTCGCTTTCGGGTTGAAAAGCCCATTTACTGGTGATCTGCTGTTCTTGTTCTTGATATCTTTTGAATAATTCTTCAACTGGTTCTAAACGTTCAGATATCAACATACCAGTGCAGTCTAGACGAGTGTCCTTCTTAGTCGAACTGTTAACATTCTTTTTGTTCTTAGCTTTTCGGGCCTGTTCTTCATAAGGTGCTTTCTCAAAATTAGACAGTTTTTTCCATTTGGGCCCAGCAATTGGTACGACATCAGCAAGGCCATTGGGAAAATTATATCCCGTTCTTTTCAATTCGTCCATCAAATGAATCATATAATAATAAAAAGCATTTTGTTGGGCTTTTTTGTTTGGCGGCATCTTTCTTTTGTTTTATCCAAATATAGGCTTTTAAAATTTATAGAATACTGTAAAAATAAAAGTATCTGTTCCTCAGAAACTACTCCCACCAGCAACGATAAACATTGAAAACAGGAAGCACTACTGAGTTATCTGCGCTTCAGTACATCCGGGTTTTTCCATTTCTCTTTTTGTCTCTTTTCTTTCTTTCTTTCTTTTCTTTCTTTTTAAAGCGGAAGGAAAACTTAAACTTAATTCTTTATAAAATGCGAAATTAAGGAAATTTTAATCAACAGAATCGCACGTTTTAGTCATAACAAAAAAAAAAAAAAAGACTACTGAGTTTTGCATTAGAGAAATCGAATTAAAAAAAATATTTATTGTGTAGTGGTTAGTATTTTTTTTTTTATTTGACTTCAGAGACTTTATAAAATTCTTGATTTTTTTTCTCTTGAAATGTAGCAATTATTATTTTTTCTTTGTCAAATTCAAAATTTCATCCAAAACAGAACAGCACCTGTATTTTTTATGTTAGTTTACAAACACATATGGCGATGAACAACACTAGAAAGATTCAAAAACTTAACTAACAGCTATCTCCATCACCACTTATAATTTTTTTCTGATCTTTTTTTTTTTTTATACAGAAAGGTTCACCCTGTACAAGGCCAGGGGCCACTCGAGGTAGAGGGTTACGTTAAGGGTAGTTTATATGGATTGGAGGGGAGGATAATGGTTAACTCTAGACTTGAACAGGTTAAGATTGTAGGGATTTGGGAAACAACCTCTTAGTAGTCTGTTCTGTGACTAAAACTTTTTTCTTTATGAAAAGTACAACTGCATCACGTCAATTGAAAAGTTAAATTAGGGTAGCATTTTTGACAAGCCAGTTAGACTACTTTATTCTTGAACATTAACTTTTTTTTAAAATGCTTTAAACCATTAATTTCTTCTTCAACATATTTTCTAATATTAATAAGAAAAATTATTGAACATATTTTTAACATCTTCTTTGCTGAAAGCTACTTTGTTTCAAATAGCCATAAATTAATTTGAAAACCAGAAGAATTGATCTACATCTGCCTAATAAGTAACAAATAGTGGAACATGCCAATTATGTTGAAAAACTGATGAGAATATATTCAATTGGCATTTTAATTATAAAAAGGATTTTTTTTTCATTTTATTATTGCTTTTTGATCAAGTATTGGGAAACAAATTCATTGAGTGTTCAAGGTTTTCATTGAAACTCAACCCAACCATCTCTTATCACTGCTAAGACATGTTGTAGTTTTATAACAGAGAAAATTATTGCTTCTTATTTGTCTTTTCCAGTGTGATAAAAATTTGCATAACCAGAATTTTTCTTCTCTTGTAAACCAAATGAATATGTTAATTCTGTTTCTTTTTCAATATTCAGAATCAATAACTGTTAGAAAAGTTTTCCTGGCTTTCAAAGATTCTTGTTCAAATTGTTAATTATAGAAATAGTTATAAATTTTGTTGTAATTTTGTTACTTTCCATTAAAAAAAATTATACAAATCTGAACATATTCAGGTATTTTCATAAAAAAAATCAGTCAATCCAAAGTTAAAAATGGGTTGACTGTTTTAATTTAAAATATTAAACTAATTATTTTATTTTAATGGGTTTATACGTGGCATACTATTTTCAGCATTTAAAGTAAAGTTGAAAGTTGCTTTGTATAAAATAGGATTGATAAGATTCATGTTTTTCACAGCTTATAGATATTATATTATCTTATATATTAAAAAAAAAATAGAATATTTCAAACAACTTTCACTTGTATATATAAATTTATTTATTCATTTGTTAAAACATGAATTTATGAAATCCTCCATACTTGCCTGTCACCCCCTTCACTTTTTGCTTCATTTTTCCAAACTCAACTTCCCATTGGTTAAAAGGACACAAAAATGTAGCAAGTTGAGACAAATCCTTTTTTCCCGTGCAGTAGTCTGAAGCCTATTTGAAAACCCAAAAATCTATAAAAAAGAATTGCTTGACTTAATTCAAGTCAGTCAGACACTGAGTTTCGAGAGATGCCAGCAGACTCCACGCGTGCCAATACACTAACTCAATAACACTACCAGCCTCTCATCAACTCAACACAACTCGCACTACTATTGCCGCGTGAAGAAACTTAACTTACAATTTACTAAAAAAGTGACATTATCACTACAAAATAGTAATTGTACATTTAATCAATTTTAGCATATCAGTCAAAGACACACAACTCTTGATAACTTGAATCAACACTTACAATTGTCACACACATACACACTATTATTTGAACTCACACAATTGACATTTTACCTTGCAGAAATTAAACTGTTTTAATTTCACAAACAAACTTAAACCATCAACATTCATTCACCAAATCTCTGCATGGACACTCTTTGCAATCTTATCTCACTTGCCACATTTAACAAGCAACCTATCATCACTTTGTGTATGTTAAATATATATATATATATAAATTCATGTTGAAATGTATAACTACGTTGTTTTTTCCTTGATTTCTTCAAGTTGTATTGTCTTCATATGTTCGTTTAGTTTATTTGTTGTGGATAAATGCATAATGTACACACACATTTTAGGCCTTCACACAATTTCACCTTCTGACACATCTTACTTAGCATAAATTCTGCAACAAATTAGATAAAATAAAGGTTAATTCAGCAATGGTTAAATATTTCAATTCCATGCTTTATTATAAAATTACTGCATCATGACATTATTTCATAGGTAAAAGTTTTAAAACCATACAAAATTTTACTGGTACAATTCTATTACCACCACAAGACAATCAGAAAAAAGAACCTTCAAATACACTAAAAAATCCCTATCATTTTTTTGTGAAGATAAGGGAAACAAGAAAAGTATTTTAAAAATTTTCAATAGAACGTTTTATGTCATAGGTGCATTTTTAAAATTCCCAAAACTGAAACTAATACAAAATGCTCACACTCGTCAAGCAGTTTTTGCTTAGCATCCCAATGTTTTATTTTTAATTGCTTTTATTTACTGTTCATATTCAATTTTATATTTCTGCACAACCACTGTAAGAGTTTTCTTTAATAGAATATTGCTCATAAAAACCAACTCCAAATGTACATTTATCAGCTATATCTTTTAAATTATTTTTAAAATGATCAAAGTCATGACTAAAATACTATTTTAACTTGTTATAATTCAAATTAATTTTTTAGAAGTGAATGAATTATAAATTTGAATGAGGTTTTAGAATATGTATCAAATCAGCTTCACAATTCTAAATGATTATTTTTTCAGAATTGAATTTTTTACTGGAAAGTTTCTACAAAAATAAGGTGAGGATAGTGGTTTTAGAATAAAAGTAGTAAGGGCAGGTAATTGGAATATTTTAAAAATTTAATAAGCAGGACATACAATTATTTGAGATAAGAAGAGTAGTTATAATTGCAATGCTGTGATATGAGATAACATTTGACTGTTGCATTTTCCAAGCTATATGGCATTGCTTTGCAAAGTATTTTGCAGATTATTTTTACCTCAACAAACTACCACATCCTAAATAAGTCAAAGATCCAAAGAAGAATCAGCAATATTATTGGTCCTGATCTGCCATTTCTGCTTCAGTCAGTTACCTACTGCCACGAGGTTGCCTTTTTTATAAATACTTTCATGGTAATTGTTTGGATGTGTTCTTCCCTATGGTACTTAAACTGTATCAATACTAGATTGGTGGCAAGATCTCACCAATTTACAGTTGAGCTAGATAGATTAACTGTAACTTCTATGCTAACAGTTTTTTATCTCGTTAGTGAAACTCCCTCCCAGCACCATGCTTTCCAGCCAACTTTAATCAGCAAAAATTTAAATGCAATGTCAAATCGCTATCTACTGTTCTTCTGGTTACTCTTTCCTCTTTCTAATGTTTCTGTTCCTAATTCCTCCACACCCTGTAACCCCGTGTGTTAGTGGCTGTACTGTCTTACTTAGGGTGATATCGATGAAAAAAAAAAATAAAAAAATATCAACTCCTTATCCATAAGATTTTAAATACATGAACAGTCAAAATCAATACTTTCATGTATTTCAAACTAATGCCATGTTTATCATATATAAATTATTCTAGTACGTTTTGTAGACTAGTAAGTCATAGAAATGCCAAATACACAGGATTTTAGATATTCTTAATATCTCATACTGATGGTTTTTAATATTTATTTATACGGAAGCAGCAAAAAAGATAACTGCAAAATAACATGTTGGTTCTCTCCCAACATCTGAATAACAGTGGCTACACATGGCATAATGTCTATCAGCTGTTGCTCTTCTAGGGATGTCTATAACAGAGTTGGTTTATTGTAGTCTGAAACTTGACCTATACATGCTGAACAGAATTTAAGTCTGATCAAGTAAAAATGATAATAGGATGAAATTGCTTGACGTAAATCTTACATATGCAAATATTAGGTACCCTGATGGACGAGAGTCAACAGTATCTCTTCAAGACCTGACACCTTGTCCATCCACTGGTTGGGAGAGTGATTATCCCGAATATCCAACATGCTCCTGAGGACCCAGGCAGTCCCGATATACTCACTTCAACTGTGCCCAAGCATGATAATTCAGGGTCAGTCTCTAATGATGTTATCCCAGCCTCTAATCAATTTCAGGCTAGTCCCAAAGGTGGTAATGTTCTACTGAGGTCTTCCAGAACATGAAAAGCACCAAAAAAAGTGTGAAGATTTTGTTATGCAAGTCAAATATTGTTCTCCTTCTTGCACAGTATTGAATATTATGAAATGAACTCTTCTTTTGTAGAATAAATTGTTATGAATTTAAAAGCAATTCAAAAACAGCAGGAATAAGAGATGGCATTAACCTTAAGAAAGGCTTTATTCAACAAAAGAAACTGAGCTGAATGACACTGTCGATGTCTCTCCACATCATCCCCCTCCCCAAAATACAGCAGAATTTATAAAAGAAAATGAATGTTCATTTGCATACAAAACACCAAAGAAGAGTTCATTTCATAACAGTGAGTATGGGGACAAATGGAATACCTGCAAGTCAACAGAGTATTCCTAGAACCAGTTTCATGTCATCCATGCATGACGGAACAAAGTGCAAACAATCTCATTATTATGGACAGCAGCAATTTTAATATGCTGTCAATATCTGTCCAGAATTTACATCTTCCTAGTATACTTTTGCTATTGTTTTCCAAGACAAACCCTAAAACTATTATCATTCCAAATATTGAGTGTCCATTTTTTGGTTCCAATCTTTCATTCAAAGTGTTAAATTCTGTCAACATTCCATGGTTGACACAGCTACACTACTTCTTTACCTATCATGTTTGTCACATATACATCATTTATTTCTATATGTGGGGGAGGAAAATGGAGTTATTTCGCAGTGGAGGCTTGTATTTGTACTAAATCAGTCCTAAATAGTTCGACATACAAAACGTTAGGAACTTGCTATAATAGGTATTATGCAGAGTAATCTTGTTGTGGTTGCTGACTACTTTCGTATTCGACTGTCGACTACTGTCGTCCGACATCGACTGACCCTTGTTTCTCGTACTACTCCTACTTATATTAGGTGGGAGAGTCTATTAACTATAGAATAGGGGTGTTTCACCATAATACTATATAACATTTGTTTTCCAAATACTTTTGTTGAATTTGCTTCAACCTTATGATTTGGTAAATTTTTTTAAGGAAATTTATTTCCCTTTTAAAAATATTTATTCACAAAGAGAAATATTGCAGTACATTCAAATAAGAAAAATATATGAAAAATTATTTCACATACAAAACTTTTATATTCATTTTTTAATAATAGGTGTAAGCTTTATGCCAGTGATTAAAACACCAAAATAAATGCAATGTTTACACTATTTACATTGTTCGGACTGTTGTCCTCATCTTTATTGTCACACTCATGATGTTTTGGCTGTTGTTGCTCTGGCCGCAAGGACACATGGCCGAGTGGATAAAAGCGTTGGTTAAAGTAATCTGGTGACTTAACCCAAAGAGTTGTGAGTTCAATAACTGGTAACAGCATTGATGAACAAAAACTTAGAGAGTTGAGTTTCCAAAGGGAAATAACTGTAACTGAGATATCCAGAAAAGGCATGGCTTGTGGAATTAGAACAATCTATCTCCGTGGACTAAATAAAGGATTTGATTTGAAATTCCAACATATATCACCTGAAGAAGGCCGAAGCATACAACAGCAGAAACGTCATGAACATGACAATAAAATCTGAACAATGTAAATAGTATAAATAGATATAATACCTCCTCCCAGCAATATAGACAAATGCAAGGTCCACTTCAAATCAGTAAATAGTAAATGTGTGCATATATCATATTAGACATCGATTTGTGAAATCACAGAATAAATAAAATTGGTTTAGTCTGACACAAATCCACAAATATGGCAGAGAAAGCTCATGAGAAGTAACTTGACACACAAAGTAGTGAGATATCATATGACCATGATATCCTATATATATCATATGACCATATCACATGACCATGATATCTTATATATATCATTTGACTATGATATCATATATATATCATATGACCATGATATCCTATATATATCATTTGACTATGATAACATATGACCATGATATCCTATATATAAATAAAAAAATTTTTTCTGATGTAGAATGTTGATATCAATGTAGCATGTGATTCATGATACATTGATATCAGATGGTCTGAATCAAATTTAATATCAATGAAGAACTTTTTTTCAAGGAGAGGTTAGTCTGTGGTGATCCTAGAAGAGACTTTGCACTCAATGCTGCACTAGACAATCAAAGAAGCACAGTGCACCAGCAAGTTATCCTGGAAGATGTCTTCTTGGTTACTGAGTGCAGATCCACCTGGCACGTCAACACGTGGACCTAGGATGTACATGCTTGGAAAAAAAAATGTATGACAAGAAAAGATATAAACACTGACCAAAGAGGCAGCAGAACAGAATCTGTTGCACTCTTGCAAAATGAAGAATCCATACTCGTAGAAAATCCCAAAGTCATAAGTCAACATTAAATTGAGAAAGTCCGGAGTCGAATAAACAAAAATATGCGAGGTTTAGTCTTGCGTTTTCATGACTCAGATGAAGACAATTATATTACATTAATATTAAATATAAATAAAATTCCAAGATAGTTTAGTTGTCCTTTCAAGTTTTAAAGATACTCATGAAATAGTTTATAGAAATTTAAGGTTTCCATATTGGTTTTGAAGGTTTTGGTTTCCTTACAGAATTTGGAGTGTTAGATCTAAACTTTGTATTTGATGTCTTTTGGTCTTCTTTTGAGATGTTGTTACAAGGAGACCATAATAATACTGCTCTCTTTTTTTTGTTCTCCCAAGGAGCAGGGAAATCAGGTTCTTTTATTTTGGGACCAAACAAACTCTCATCAACAAATGAAGGAACCATTTTAACAGGAGTATACTTCTTTGCAAAAGGGGATTTTTGTAGCAATTTTTTTTCTATGTTTGGGGTAGGTGCCCACAACAGTGGGGGCTTTATCTTCTCCTTTGATTCAAATGGTTTCCACCGTGGATCAAATTTGTCATCTTTGCTTAAGGCATTGTGGGATGTGAACAATAATTCATCGACCTCTGATCTAGGAGAGACTGTTTTGTAGCCATGCCGAGGTGTTCTGGCACTTCCAGGTTGAGAATTGCGAACTGTTGCAAAAGGCATAATCATTGGCTCATTTCTTGGGATAAAAACTAAAAAAAAAAAAAAAAAGAGAGAGAAAAAAAATTTATTGACATAAAAGAAAATTTAATGTACAAAAAAATTCCTTTTAATAGCACAAGAAATATTTTCTATAAAATTTCAAATAACTGATATTTCATTTTAAAAAAATTATTTAATTTAAATTTATAAGATGCTTAAAAATATAAAATATTAACCATGAAATATTTTATGCAGGAAGATAAGCATTTTGGTTAAGATCATAATTTCAAACTACAGCCAAATTACAATTTTATTAACAAGTCCTGAGCACAATTTGATCATTGTTATAAAATTTGTATTTCAGTTGTTTAGAAATAAGTTTCATCTATCAATTTTTTTCTTTAATAAGCCTGAATTTACTTCAGGATAGACAAGGCTTTTTGTAAAAAAATTTTTCTTCTATGGTCAGAAATATTCACAAAAAGACTGCAAATTGCATTCTCACATCCATCCATCAACACAATGTTTTAAAGTTTTAATCCCAAATTTTATTTTTGTGACTTTCTTGGATTGACATTTATTCCAGAAAGCATTAAGAGGCTTGGAATGATTTGATGCCTATGGAGACACCAAATGAATCTGATGTTACTAGATGAAAAAAATATTTAAAAAGATTTTACATCAGAAAAAAAAATTCTTCTTTTCTTATATATAATGATAGCAGTATATATCATGCTTTAGGGAAATCTAATTTCAAAAACAGTGGAGTAACCAATTGCGGAATCAGAGAGCCGAGTTTGATTTCCAGTTGAATCCATTACATTCACTTATGTGCTATTACCCTTGGGAAAGGTATGAATCCTCTTCTCCCCTCCCCCAGCTATGTGTAAATAGCAGGACAGACCTTGGATGGCAACTGGCCTACAGAAAGAAATGGCAAACTACTGTGGGTAAAAAAATTTGCCTCGTCAGTCATGTATCGAAAGATACATGATCGCCTAAGCGTGTATCATTCATGGCATATAACTGATTGAATTTCAAAAATCTTTTTGTATATTTTTAAAACTGTCCTTACTCTGACAGTCGTCATTAGCTATGTTCGTTTACAATCTGAAAATTATGAAATACCAAATTTTGCCCAGAGATGTTACCCTTTCTCTTGCTTGGCATTTTTCTTTTTAAGAGCTGGATTTTCTCCTTTATAAGAAGTTGAGAATCTGTACGTGTTTAATATCCTCTTTGTAGTCCCTATTAATTTGCTTAAAAATAAAATAAAGTTACATGTGTGCTTAGTGGAATCTTGTGTAGTAAGTCGAACCCTTATGGAGTGTTGTTTAACTACAGTTCTGTGCCAGACTCAGCGTAGTAAATAAGAAATCTTTACTTTTTTAAAACTAAATCTGTTACACTACACAAGATTTTTAAAATTTAGTGACAGGTTTTATTTAATTTGGATGAAAAAAAAAAAAAAATTTACGAATCAAAGTTTAGGCATATGTGCCCTCTATCCTCCTACAGATGTCTGTTGATCCGAGTAAACTTCAACGAATTTCGAACTGAAGAGACATCTGAAGAAGTCTACAGAGCTCAGCTCATATTGCTCGACTCGAAACTTTGAAAAAAAAAAAAAACAAAAACAAAAAAAACGCTGTGGTGATAACTACAAAGATGTTTGTTAATAAGAAAACTCATTATCCCCCAAATTCAAACAGAAATTATTAAAAAAAGCCAAAGTTATGAAAAAAAATGCCATCTTTAAAAAGAAAAACGCGTATTTGAGAAACCAAAAAAATGTAAAGCCGGTTTCTTTTTTTTTCACAGAACGACTTAAAAACAAAACAAACTTGCATTCAGCTCTGCGGGCAATTAGTTTATCTTCGTTTTTTTTTTATAAGCAAAATTCACAATAATTAATTTTTTTACTATTCACTATGCTTTCTCAGATTTATGGTCTTGTGCACAAAGACCATAAATCTGGGAAATTTACTAAGGATCGAACTCACTACTCAATAGTACATGTCAATCGGGCATCTTAATTAATTTATTTGTTACACATGTGATGTAAAATAGGCTTTTTTCAATACTTCAATAAAAATGATAAAAAGAAATATAAAGTTTTGCTGTTCATCTTTAAAACAAAAAAAAAAGAAAAGAAAAGAAAAACAATTTATAAGTTAAGAAAAACAAATATGAAATTAAAAATCTAGGATGAAGTTTTTTTAAACGTTTTCTTTTTCAATTATTTTTTAAATTTAAAAAGAAAAAACTAAATTTATTTACCTACTTTTTTATCGACTTAGAAAGTTTTTTTTATCGCAGTTTTTCGCTTTTCTTTCTTTGTAGTATTTTATCAACAGATAAAAGTAAAACTTTCCGAATCAAGTAAAACATTAATTTTATTATTATTATTATTATTATTATTCTTTTTTTTTCTATTCCATCACGAACTTGGTTTCTACAGCAACAATAATGGGCATGTGATAGTGATATTGCAAGTGCGCTGCCGGAAATTACCGGAAATACCCGAAAAGGAAAGTCTTACTTTTAAACTTGACCAAGGCGAAATCTAAACTTGACCCATGTACAAATTTTTATTTTTTCAAATAAAGTTTTTCCATTTAACTTTCTCTTATCGATTAAAATCCAAATTTGTTATTAATAACAGATAATACTTGAAAATTTTAAAAGCAATGAATTAATGAACAACACAATTTTTGTGTGAGGGGAAAGAAGGAGGGAAAAAAATCACAGAGCAACAACAAGTTACGTGAAAGGAAGGGGGAAGCATATTTTAATGTGTAATAAAGATTTTTTTATTTTTTATCTAAAACTTAATTTTTAGGCACGTACTCTTTAAAAAATATAATTTAAAATGTTTTCTTTAACTTTTTATGTCATTACATTATTTTTAACGGCCTAAATTTAATGTTATTTGTATGTGTTTTATCATTATGCATCATTATTACTAAAAGTTGGTACAGAATTCAAATTAAAGTTCAAAGTGCACATTAATAAAAGTTTCCAATCGAAAAGACGAGGTAACAAAACACCTGTGTCACCGTCTTCCTCAGCGGAAAGGCGGGGGACTAGAAAAAAGTGCATAGACAACCACCACAACAACCAGCACATTTAAAATAAATGGCACAAAATAAGGTGGGTATCTGATTTACAGAGAGTTAATAACATATTTATCGGGTTTTTATTGGAAGGGAACTATCAGAAAAGAAGTTGATATATTTCAAACAAAATTCCAGTCTGAAATTTGTTTGATGTAATTATTCACTGTTTTTAATGTTTACAACTCTCCTGAGTTGGCGCCTTTATTTTTCGGCAAGGTGTCACTGCTTATGGCCTTATTTTGAAATATTTAATTTTATATACTAAAAAATTCATTTCGAAAAAATAATTTCTCTTCTCTTTAAGGTTCTGTTATAGCTTCGGAAAAGAAAGGCAAATTTATTTTTTCCCGCGATTGTACGGAATAATCCGAATCAAACGGAAAAACTAAAGCAACGTGCTTCATTTAACATTTATAAACATGGCCGGTTTCTTCTGTCCAGTTTTCGTTTTTTTTTCTCTTCTTCTTCTTTCCTATATTTCTTATAGAATTATTAAAAAAACAAACAAACCTTATAGTCGATTACAGCAAGCATAACTTCGTTTTAATTCCTTTTGAAATTTACAGTTCCATGTCTAGACTGTATTGGTCACTGACACTATGGATTTAAATTTTATATTTTATTGACATTTTAAGTGATGGTTGCAGTAGGATATTTGATCATATGTCTGTTGACAACATTAAAATATCGTTCTTCTTACCCATTACGAAAGAAAACTATACAAACTTAAAAGTGTAAAAAGTCGTATTTCTATTTCGTCATGTTTATTTTTATTCCGTTTTGTTTTGATAAATGTCGATTAAAAAATTAAACAACAACTCGCACTTCTGTCTAGTCTTAGTTTTAGTAATTTATTAGCTTTTATCATTTGCAATCATAAAAAATAGCGATCGTATTCTTTTCGAATTCGTGCAAAAATAATGGCACAAAGTGTTTATCTTTAAAATAAAAAAAATATCATGGCTCTCTTTATTTTCACAAAATGTAATTTCGAATAAAAAAAAAATAAAGGTAGTGACTGATTTATGAGTCTTCCTTGTCAAAGAATAAATTTGACTTTTTTCTACTCGAAGGCTTAAAAATCCTTTTCATTTTATATGTTAATTAATTGCATACGTTTTTCAACGAACAAAATGCTGTTGAACATTTTAAAACTCAATTTGTTCACAATATTGGACAAAGTGTAGGTAGATTGACGAATTAGGACTTTGTGCAATAATCCGGATCATTAAATAGCGGGATACATGTTTACTTCTACACCGTTCATGATTTGTTTACATGAATTGAAGTTTTGTTTTTCTTTGGATATATTGTGAAATTATAAAGTTAAACCAAAAAAGAATTATTTTTTGAAAAGGGGCCTTTTTAAAACAAAACACTTAAAAACAAACTGAAGTTGGTTTGTAATACTAACAAGATTTTCTAATGTTTTAAAATTTAATTTAGTTTGAAAATTCTAATTTAAAAAATAATAACAAAAAATATATATTTTTTCTAATGTTATTGAAAAAAACTTTTGTAAGAAATATTAAAGATAAAATTTTAAATAAAATTCTATTTTATTTTTAATCTAAATTAAAATGATATTAATTAGTATTCTATTCTCATACTGCAAAAAATTTTAATTTTTTTAATCGTTACCATTTTTTTTTTTTTTTTTTTTTTTTTTTTTTTTTGAGATTGGCAACAAGAAGAAAGCTTTTTTTTAATTTTTGCATTAATTTTAAGGATTAATTTACTGGATTTGGTAAAAAAAAAAAAATAATGTTTAATTTTTACTTTAAAACTCAATGAAAATAACGTTTATCAACGAACGGTAGCCTGTGGAGTCAAACGTAAAAAATAAAAATGTATAATAATTACACCCCTGACTTAAAAAGCGCGCGAAAAAATAAAAATTACAGCAATACAGAAGACTAGTGCAATAATCAAAACATTGTTATTTTTAAAAATAAATTATCTTTAACCTTATTTAACCAATAGTTTAATTATAATTTTATGTTTTATATGATTTTATGAAACTTAGAGTGAATAATTTTATACTACATTAGGTTTTTTTTTTTAATTAAATGATACTTTTGAGTTTCATACATTGCTTTTATTTTTTATTATTTTCATACCTGTTTCATGTCATAAAATATCTAATTGCACCCAATGTGCATTTTTTAAAAAAATTATTCTGAATTTAAGAGTTATTGAATTAGTATATTGCTCTTCTGATAGAGAAAAGTAGTCAAAGGTGGTAATGCAGTATTATTTCTTTTTTGAACATCCATACCAAAAATAATGTAACTCTTGCTAAAAATGAAAAAAAATAGTTTACACTTGAAAATGGCATTAAACTTTACATTTTTCAATTCTTCAACCATGTCTTTAAAAAAAAAAAATATCTTATGATGAACAGGAACAGGATGAATTTTAAAATCGCACTAAAAAATTATAATTAATTTTTAAAAAATAAATATTAAGTGTAGATTTTTTTGTTCAATCTGCAAGCAAATAATGTTTTATTAAATTCTGCAAGCATCAACTGTCAAAAAAATCTATTTTTTGAGTTATTGAATTATTTTTGGTAAGATTCAGGACGAATTTTCTGTATGTTCATACTTGGTATTGCATAAATATTTTACTTACATGACATTTTCAGGGATTTTTCTTTAGCTACTAAAAGATTTTCATCACTCCAAATTAAGACGTACACATGAGATATCAGAACCAGGGGGTAGGGTGAAACAAATCCCCCAAAAATATTTCCACAAATTAAAAATTGTATTCAGTATACAATTCATTAATGAACAAGTATTGAAAATTATGTTTGAAAGAATTCCCTAATTTTTGGTAAATATTTTAAAACCGTGAGTGCTAATATTTTTGTTTTCATTTCAGAAAAAAAAGCATACTCACAAAATAAAATTAGCCTTTATGTGCCATGCATGATACATGCTTAGGCGATCATGTATCTCTCAATACATGACTAACAAGGCAGATTTTTTTCATGCAGTAGTTTGTCATTTCTTACTGTGGTAGACCAGATGCCATCCAATGCTACAGAACCTGGTCTGTCCTGCTATTTACCCATAGCTGGTGGTGGGAGAAGAGGATTCATACCTTTCCTAAGGGTATTAGCATGTAAGTGAATATCAGTTCAGTTATGTGCCATACGTGATACATGCTTAGGCGATCATGTATCTTTCAATACATGACTAACGAGGCAGATTTTTTTACGTAGTAGGTTACCATTTCTTTCTATGGTAGACCTGATGCCATCCAAGGCTATAGAACCCGGTGTGTCCTGCTATGTACCCATAACTGGGGTGAGAAGAAGAGGATTCATACCTTTCCCAAGAGTATTAACATGTAAGTGAATGTAATGGATCTGACTGGAATTCAAACTCGGCTCTCCGATCTTAATCCGAGCCACTATCTATTACTCCACTGTTTTGAAATATACAGATTAGTTTGTTGATTTTGTTAAATTTACTGGATAATTTAAATTGCTTTTAGGTATGTTCCAAAATGGTTTGTTTATATTTACCTAATATTAATATTTTGTTTTTCCTTTCTCAGGAAACAGTTATTCTTGTGTTGGACGTTAGTCCATCCATGTGCGATGCTCCACCTGGCCAGGATTCTCCACTACAAGCAGCTCTGGATGCTATTACGTTGATTGTACAGCGCAAGGTTTGTACATTTAAAACATGTTAATTCTTATATTCTTGACATTTCTATATCAATCCCATTCTATTTCTAACCCTAAAAGTTATTTTGTAGATAGCTGTATATTATCTATGCACTGGTAATAACTTCCAAAATGTAAACTGTTTGTCAAATTTAAGTTTGCAAACCTTTTGTCTTATTTAATTAAAAACTCACTTTGATGTTTATTTATTATTTGGGGCCAATTTTACTCTTATTAAAGATGGGTTAATTACAGTTTCATAAACATAGGTACCGCCACTAATTTAGTATACATAAGGTTTAAAATGAATTTTTAGAAATAAAAAAGCTTTCTTGAAGCTTTCATTTTAGCTTTAATTGATAGCTAAAGGACTTAAAATTTACTATTTCCAATAAGTAAATACCCTGTGATGTATTTCAAACAGAAATTATATTGATCAGAATCTATTTATTTTTTTACAGTAAAATTGATAAAATCGGCCATTTTGACACATTTGTAAACAAAAGTTAATTCTCAGTTTTAAAAATATTGCAAAAATAAAATATGTTTCTGAAACATTATTAGAGTTAAATTAACAAATTTAAAGTTAATTAATCTGGTTTGAAAGAAATATTACTTATAGCATATACAATCATTTGTTAACCCCAGGGTCTTGTTTTTCTGAACTGGTAATTGATTTATCAACAGCCTAACATCTTGAAAAGTTTAGCATGGTGATGCAGATGATAAATTTTATATCAGTGACTTTTGTTTTTTTTTCTGTAAGGGGGAACAATCTTTAAAACATGACCTTTTAATGATAATGTCATGTACAAACTTGCATACTTAGAAAAGTTAGGATGTTTAAACACAAAAAAATAGAAATTTAAAAAAAAAATATGCAGGGTCATCTGATCATAATAAGCTTTGCAATATATGATTATGATTAGTAAATGTAGTTTTACTTAATAACAATATTTCCTAAGTGTTACCCCATTGAAAATGAATTTTAAAAGATTTAAAAACTTTATAAATTATTCAATTTAAAATTGTAAAAAAAATGAGAACAAATCTTGTAAAAATTCATTTTACATTGAAAATTTTTTTTTCTTTAGATATACTTTTTTTTATATATATTATATCCATAAAAGCAATTAAAAGCTTTTCTAATTAAATAATGTCTTAGTTTTATTGTGTTTTTTATTTTTCGATTCAGAACAGATTTTTGGTAAGACATGGTCCGATTTTGCGAAAAGATTTTGGTGATTTAAATTCTTCAAAGTATTCTGCTTTTAACTAATATATTCACTGAAAATTTAATTAAAATCCTGCAATTATTTGATTTTTGCAAGCATTTCCAAATTAATGTGTCTGTTACTGCAAAAATGAGAAGATTTGTTATACTAAAAGTCAGTACAACTGACGAAAGAAAAACAAGATTTTTAATTGAAATTTTGAATGTTCTAAAAAGGAGTAAAAAATTTATTTAAGTAATTAAAAAATACTTTGATCCTTCCTCTTAATAATATCATAAAAATAAAAAACTATATTTTCATTACATTTGGAGCATGTTTTCCTCACGGTATGCTGATTTTTTTTAGTGTTTTTATGGAGGTACTTACATAAGCAGAAACATTTTTCTTTTTTCAAAAAATATCAAGTCAATGTATATCCCTTTTGCAGATGTCTGCATAGGTACATTTGGTGTGAACAGAACCCACCTGTGGTTTATACTGCAATTCTGTTCAGTATGCCTTTGCTGCAGTTTCTGGGAGGGAGTATATCATCTCGATCAAAATGACTTGTGATTTCATGCTAACACAACTGTCGACAGCCTCTGAACAGTCTATCCAATTTCACTCACAAGGCTTGGGTGAACCCGTGGTATAGGTTTCTGGTACTTTTCAAAGGTGATACACACTGGGATCTCGACCCCAGGCTGATAACATCAACAATACACTTTACTGATAAAACAATTATAGTGCAATTTGAATCCAGGTCTCATGGTCGAAAGCAAACACTCTAACGGCTCAACCCCTCAACAGATAGTGTAACAGTTATTACTACGGAAAATGGAATTAGTTAGCTAAGTTCAAATTTCTTTCAAATCTATAGTGTTAATTTTTGAAAAATATACCCTTGTGAAAAACATTAATTCATCACTTCTTCCCCAGGCTGTGAATTAAATAGCAGCGTAGAATTGAGTCTAGGAGAAGGAGTAATCTGAATTCAAAATTGAGGAGAAGGCATTGGCAAACCACTCCACTGTCTTTCCAAAAAAGTCATAGCAATTCATAGATAGAATAAATGGGGAGCCATGATCATCAATGTCCTCAAGGTACATGGCATTTAAAAAGAAAAATCATTTTTTTACTTTTCTTTTTTTTTTTTTTTTTTTTTTGGGTTTTTTAAGAATTCTAAAAAACTTTCCAGTATATTGCTATCTCTAAGTTTTGTCACTTATCAATCAAACAAATTGTGCTGCATTTACCAATCTATATAACCATTTGTTTTCCAAATACTTTTGTTGAATTGAATTTGCTTCAACCTTATGATTTGGTAAATTTTTTAAGGAAATTTATTTCTCTTCTAAAAATATTTATTTACAAAGAGAAATATTGCAGTACATTCAAATAAGAGAAAAAAAATATAAAAATTATTTCACATACAAAACTTATATTCATTTTTTAATAATAGGTTTATGCCAGTGATTAAAACACCAAAATAAATGCAATGTCTACACTATTTACATTGTTCAAACTGTTGTCCTCATCTTTATTGCTCATAAATTAATCTTAGTCAAAAACTCAAGACAACTTTTTGATTTATTAAATCTGATTGACAAATCTTAACTGATATGCCAACTACTCTAAACAATTTGCATCTTTTGTTCCTTTGATATAATACCACATGTGAATGCATCATCATCATATATATATATAAGAACTTACATTATAATGTTTATATCTTTAGATATTTGCTGAATCCAAAGATGAAATTGCATTGGTGTTGTTTGGTACAGTGGAAACAGACAACCCCTTAGCAGCTGCAGATGAGGACGGCGAGTCTTACAGGAATGTGTCAGTGGTACAGCCTCTTAATGTGGCCAGTTTTGATTTCCTGGAATATGTCACAAAATACACTCACTCTAAGACAACATCAGCAGATTGTATCTTTTTAAAAAATTTAAACAAATTCTTGCAGATATATTCTCAAACTGTTGTCTTGATTTTAGTTTTTCTTAAACATTTCAGCCAATATATTCTCTGCCTTTCTTCAGGTTGATTATTAGATTTGGTCCGTAAAAGTTGTTTGCCATTTTTTCTTGTTATCAGCAGGAAGACCAAAGAATGTATTGTCTAAAACATTGAACAACAAACATCATGATAATAATCCAAAGAACAATAGAGAGCAATAAAAATACTTTGTCACAGAATTTCAGAAAACTTGATTCAGCTTAATTTGTTCTTTTAAGTTGACATTTTACATTGCTTATTTAAATTTACAATTTTTGAGAAATTCCATCAATAAATGTATAACTTGAAAAAAAAACTTTTATTTTTAACCACAAATATTTTATTTTCCAACATAACCCTCTTCATTATTTACATGGGGACTATTGTCCTCATCTTTCAAAAAGCTGTAGTGAGGGGTGAAAAAAATGAAAGCATGCATGGCTGATCATGTATGGAGGGGAAAAATTAGTCATCAGCTCCTGTGGAATAAAGTGAAATTACTTGACAAGGAAGAACACTGGAGAGTTGGAAATTTGAAAAAATCAGTGCATATGGTAGGCTATGAGGATCTCCTTAGTAGGCCTAGTGTAGAGATAAATACAATATGGGAGCTGCTACTAAAGGAAGAAAAATGATAGCAAGTTTTCTACAGCAGCTATAACAAAAGAGAAAAGTTTCAGTGAGTTCAGTCAAGCATGACCAGTATCAGCAGCACGCATCAACAGGTGGGTTAGGTTTAAGACTTCAAGTTTTCTACAGAGAATTGTTCTACAGTGTATTAATTTAATTTGTGAATTTGGTGTCATAGAAATTGTGAGTCCAATCTCTGGGTTGGACAGTCTGTACTTGGATTCAGTGGAAACAGGGCAAGCAATAACTGAGAAATACTAAAAAATAAGAACTAGATGAGATATCCCTAGACATGGACAGTGGAACGAGAACACTCTACCTTTGTAGATTAAATAAAGGGTTTAGTTCAGAATTCTCAGTACGTTGCTTGCATCGATATACATCTGTTGAAGACCAGAGGGCATAACAGCCGAAATGTTGTGGGAAACCAACAATGAAGACAATAGTCCACATGGAAATAGTGTAAGTAACAATCCCCTTCTTTTTCAGTTGCATTAGTGGTGAATTTTAATTGCATAAATCAAGTCTTATACAGTGAAAATTTCAGATCCAAATCAATTTAATAACTGTGTTTGATTATTTACAGGGTGCGATGGAGAAATTGTCTTCTAAAATTATGTAAAAATGAAAATAACACTGACATCTCATTTTAACAGATATATTTAACAGAATTACACAAAAGTATCTTGAAATACTAAAGAGTAAATTTATTCAATAAAATCACCATTGGCTTTAACATCAGGCCTCCAGATGACTTTGGAAACTCTTGCAACTCTTTTGGATGGCTTCCTTGTTTAAGTTGATGAATGTTGCCATAATTCTTGCCTTTAGTTCATCTTTGGTGTTACAAGGGGTTTTGTTGGTCTCTCGCTCAACTGCACCCACACATAATCAAGGGGGTTGCAGCCTGGGGAGTTAGGTGGCCAGATGTTAGGGGTGATATGGCTGCAGAAATTATCTGACAGTTCTCCTGCTTGTGTGGTATGGTGCAGAGTCCTGTTGCTAGACATATGGTCTTTCAGCAGCCACCCTCTTGCCCCAGGGCAGCACTACCTCCTCAAGGCACTAAATGTAGGCCTCTGTGTTGAGTCTGAGACCCTGTGGAATGATGAATGGAGACATAATGTTGCCATCACTAGTGAACCCTCTAAACATCTTCATAATCACCATTAGACTCATCCAACTCTTTTCGAATCCTCTGCACTGTCCTCAGATTGACACCCAAACACTCTGAAATGTTCGTATTGGAGCTTCCGGTGTGAATGCCAAGGAGTACAGCATGAAGTTTCCAAATTTCTGGCTGAGTGAATTGCGTCATGGTGCTTTTTTTCTCACAGACGGTACCCAACTGACCTAACTATACTTTATAGTTGACAAAATAAAAAAAACAAATATCACAGAAGGTGTGAAATTAAAAATATAAAATGGCAACAATTTACCCATTTGTTGTGGTCTGTTAGAGGCCAGAAAGAAAGACACAGAAGAAGGTAGGTTGAACAAGTGTATTGAAATAACAGAACATATATACAAAATAAGAGTGTTATCAGTCAGCAGATAGAAGTGTACGTCCAAACTGTCAGGTTATACTGTATCCCGACTGCCTGCTTTGGAAGTCTTGCAGGTTAGTATTTATGAAGGAGAAAGAGTTCATTCTAATATAGATAGGTCACCATAACACCATTGCACTCTACTTATTGATATGTTTTTGTAATGTTTTTTTCTATTCAGTAGTCTTCACATTTTTTAGTGTAGGATCTTTTAGCCTTGCTTTTTACTCAGCACTTTAGCCGATATATTCTTTGTCTCAGTATTTGTTGCATCCACTGGTCTTTAGAAGTTAAATTTTTTGCTTCCTCTTTCCCTGAACAAACTAAGAAAACTAGGTTTCCCAGTGAAATCTCAGATGGGATTAGAAAATATTGCTATTGACCTTACCAAAGAACAAAGTATCAAAGCTTTGTACTCAGAAAGAAGGAAGTTAAATTCCCTAAAAACCTCCTACCAGCTCAAAACTTTACATCAATATTTCTCTTGACAACCCTCAGTCACAAAATACAACATCTTTTTTGATGTGAGTAGGTACCAAAACAAGAAAGTGGCAAGACCTGAAATATTAACATTTGAGGTAAGATCGTCTCTGGCCAATTTGAACAGTAACTGTTAACTATTCTCTCAAGGATTTCACTCTTATTCCTTAGCTAACAAATACCTTGAATTACCTTGACCTACCTGCTAATTACAAACTGATGCCTACCTTTTCGATAAGAATTTCTAACAGTTTGTTCAGAGGGGAGAAGATTTATTTGCCTCTGGAATCTATGTTAGATAATTTGACAGATGAGGCGCTTCTGGTAGCTATTCTCACACAATTGATATTGACTTTAGGAAAAGCTTGTTTTTTGAGTTCAATCACAATCAATTTTGTGGTTCATTTTCTTTTTTTGTTTGTATTGACACTACAAGGAAAATTTACTCTTTTTTTTTTTTTTTTTTTTTTTTTTTACAATCCGTTAAAAAGTTTCTTATTTGATTTGGATTTTACCATTTCTTGCTTTGTCCAAAATGGACAAGAAGGATGTCAGTAAGGTACTCAAGTCCTTATTTAAAATCCCAGAAAAAACGGGCACTGAACATTGAAAGAAAAATCTGACTATGACACCCCAACAAGGACCAAAAAGAACCTACAGCCAAGGCCTCTTCTTCCACTTGGAAAAACACCTCCCTGTATCATTGATGTAAAAGAATTCATTAGACAGGCAAAGCAATTAATCAGATCTGGTTAAACAAGACAGACTGATTATTAATATTTCTGTACTGGAAACAGTAGAGAAAAACATCACAACGGTTTTTGTAATAGATAAAAACTGAACCAACCAGATGCTAAAGACGAGTAAAGAATCCATTATTAAAACACTAGCTGAACTAGGTATTAGCATCCAACAAATAGTACGAGGGAGAGATTTCCCAATGTGGAAAATATTGCTGGCCTCACCTGAAGATTGCATAGCGCTGATGGAAAGGGAGTTACAAAACAAGGAAAGGCAGAGTACCAAATATTGCATCGTATTTGCGTGACAGTGTACGAAGTACTTCATATCTGGTCAACAAGTTGAATGATCTTTGCTCCAACATAGGGAAATCAGTGAAATCATACCGGACAAAATGGTGTGACGGTTCCGCATTATGGTGAACCACAAATTTTTTTAATACCATACCCAACTGGATAGACATCAGTGTGTAAAAACTGCCAGTAATTATATCTGAAAGGAAACACGTGTGCTGGCATTGTGCAGAGGCAGGATACCTCTCTGCAGTGCGCCTAGGTAAAATCACTACAGAAAGAGCAGTGGGAGCCCAGCAATGGAATTCTCTACCTTCTACGGATACAGTCAAAATAACAACAACGGACTAAGCAAGCAGGTTAGATCTATCATCTTTATCACCTAAAAAGGCTTATTTGAAGAGACAGACTGAGAATGGCAAACAGTAAAAAGACAAAAGTGAAAAAAACAACTACCATCCCTGTTAGATGAAGAAAAGAAATTGAGAAATTCATTTGCTGACACTGTCAAGACGGTTGGAATTTATACAAGTCCCTCAAAGGAGAAGAAAAAAAACAAACAATAATTTAAAAAAAAATATCTAGATTGAAAAAGGCAAAGACATGCCATTGGAAACTCTGCCTCCTGTGACATAGTGTCTTCCCCGAAAGGTGGATATGACTTTATTATCACCACTATGGTATCACTTGAAAAAAAGAAAAAACATGAGAAAAAATCTGTTTCTCAGTGCCAGATTTACCTATAGGCTTAGCAACTTAGGGCCTCAAAATCTCGGGATCCTCCAGCCAAGGTGTAATATATTTTTAACACTCTCATAAGCCTTTCTTACACATGCTGTCATAACACATTGTAGACTCTAAACAACCCTTCAGTAATTTTCCTTATGTTCCATTTCAGAATAATTCTGCCTTAAGTTGATGACTTGATTTGCTAGCATTGATTTTCTTTATGGATTTTGTTAAATTTTAACATTCATGCATTGTTTTAATCATTTCTGTATTTAACAATAACATCTATCCTTTAGAAGAGAAATTGCCAACTGCAATTTTAAACATCCACCATCGACTTTGGCTTTACTCATATTGTTTGATTTAACATTCTTCCATGGGAATGGGGGATTTAGAGGGGGCTCACAAGTGGAATAACCTAAGGGGCCTCTCATCATCTAAATCAGGCTCTGGTGTTCCTAACTCCATCCCCTTCCTCTCTCGGTCCCAAATTCTCACTGTGAGAAAAAATAATTCTCCTACTCCACTGTCCATTCCTCCTCATTCCACCCCCCGCCGCTGCCAATGCAGCTCCCTCAGAACAAAAGACCTAGAAACTCCTCTCTTTAGAAAAAGTTTAGAGAAGTAGAGATTACCATATAAAAAGAGAAGTGAATTGAAAAAGAAATATAACAGCGGAGTAAGCATTTATTATTTGAGCCCGGACATCTTCGGGGAGGGGTAGAGAATATGCAGCACCTGAGGGAATTAAGGGTCCACCAAAATTTCAAAATGGTAGAGGGGAACAAATGTGGCGGATCTGAGAAACTTCTCTAAAGTGCAGAGAGTACTGACAGTGACAGGTGTTGGTCTGGGCACACAGCAAATTGGTCCCTTTTAGGAAGTGAGGATCAGTGGGCTGTCCCTGGATGGCATCATTAAGACTGAACTTGGCCAAGGATCTTTGGGGAAGGCCATCGATGTCTTGACCCATGGCATGTTCATCTTAGTTGTGCAATGGCAGTAAGCTTCAATCATGGCTCTTTGGTTAGCAAGTTTAAATGGCCAAAGGTTGAGGTCTGAGTCGAAAAGTGTTTGACTTACTCATGATCTCCAACACATTGATGTGAATATGTGTTGCATTCAAGAGACCCACTTTATTTCAAGTGACTTTGAAGGTGTGCTGTTGAAGTGGTTCAGCATACTTTGATAGCTGTTCAAGGGGTGTTTCTTGGCTGGTAAGTCATTCTTTGGGTGCAACTTGTTCACTTGTCTTCACAGATCCAGTAGGTAAGTTGTGCGTACTGAACTATCCTTGCGAGGTAGTTAGAGCAAGATTAAATAGAATGTCTGCTGAGGTAACCAATATGGCTGCAGAATTGTGTGCAGAGGAACTTCAAAGTGCCTTAGATCAGTATATTGCATGTGTCACATCACCGGATGGGAGAACCCTGATGATGAATGAAGACATATGCAGGGAATTTTGTCATGATAGAAAAGAATTGGTCAGAAGTTCTGGAGAAGATTGTTGCTATGGTTAATCTGTGGCTGCAAAGGAATCTTTCATTGAAGGGGAGGGCTGAGGTTTGCATTACATACATATATCATTTCATCCTTTACCGTCTTTTGGTTCTGCCACTCCCATCTACTAGCTAGTTTACCTAGTGAGAGTGCTTTGCTTTGTTTCTGGGACATGTAATGAGGAAAGAGATCTTGGAGAATTTGACACTCACAGGGACAGATTGAAGGCAGCAGATGAAAGCAGTGAGTAACTTATGTAAGGAGCTTGTGTCAATGGATGACAGGACAGGAAGTGGAAGAAATAGTAGAAAGACAAACATTGCTAAGAGCTACAAAGGATATGAAGTTGTGGAGATCCATGATCATAGATTGGCATGTAAAAGAAAGGAAGAGGTACCTGAAAATACCAATGTCTTTTGCCTTTGTTTTGGATATCAGGATGTTCTCCAAATTGCAACCCTCTCTGCAATGGGGAAGTAGTCTTGATGACAGATTTCTTGCTATTAGGCTAAAATTGTTTTGGAATTCATGTAGACCTTAAGGTTCTACTCTCTCTTTTTTTCTTTCTCTCACTCTTATTTTTTTTTTTATCTCTGTCTCTTTTCAAATTTCCATAAATAGTTTTGGTTTTAAATAAAATGTTTCCTTGAATTTCTCATGGAAGTTTTATTTGTCTGTATTTCTGAGATGAGGTATTATGTACACTATTTACATTATTTGGACTATTGTCCTCATCTTTGTCGCCATATTTATCACAACGTTTCGGCTATTGTATGCTCCAGCCTTCTTTAGGTGGTTGGAATGTTGAACTGAACCCTTTATTAAAAACATGGCATGTGGAACTAGAACAGTCTACCCCAGTGAGTGAAAATAAGGGTTCAGTTTGACATTCCAACCATCTGAAGAAGGCCGAAGCGTACAACAGCCGAAACGTAATAAATATGGCGATAAAGATGAGGGCAATAGTCCCAATAATGTAAATAGTAAAGTTTTATTTATCTCCAAATTATTAATTTTTCACTTTTTTATTTTTTCAATTTTTGAACAATTTTTGTTTTTATATTCATTTATTTCTTTTTTTTCTGTCATGTGTTTTTTTTTTTTTTTTTTATAACTCGTATCACTCTATTGATTACCATAATTCCCCATGTATAATACAAATTTTTTTCTAAAAAATAATAAGCAAAATCAGTGGTGTGTATTATGCACAGCTACAAAAATTTTAGAAAAATTGTACAATGAAAAAAATATTAATTATTAAAAATTAACATAAGATTAATATGAAATACATTTGATATAAATATTTAAAAAAGTTAACATTTCAAATTGATTTATTCAAGATATTTTAATTTAATACATGATAAAATCTTTAAGAGTTAATTAATCAGACATGTTACAATAACAAAAACAAAAAAGAATATCATGAAAGTAGAAAAGTTCATAATAGAGATTGGCAGTAATGGAGTGATGTCATGAAATCTATTGACTACTTCATTTTCTTAAAAAAATAAATGCATTTAATGATGTAAGAGAATTTTTTTTTAACTTACCATAATTCCCCATGTATAATACAAATTTTTTTCTAAAAAAATAATAATCAAAATCAGGGGTGTGTATTATGCACAGCTACAAAAATTAAAAAAAAATTGCTGTAAAATAAAATAAGAATTATCATAAAACTAAATTACAATAATATTATTCTATGTTTAAAACTTCTTTTTTTTTTTTTTTTTTTAAATTCTGGCCGTAATGAAATTGGAGTGATACAATTTATAGGGTTTGATTACCAAACAAGAGTTGCATTTTATGCAGGAGTAGAAGCATTTTCCCATACTTTCAGCAAAATTTTAGGTGTGTGTATTATGGATGAAGGCATATTATACATAGAGAATTACAAACAAGTCGTATTATACATGGGAATTACCAAACAAGGGATGCATATTGTGCATGAATTAGAAGCATTTTCCCACACTTTCAGCACAATTTCAGGTGTCCGTATTATGGATGAATAGAAATTATACATGGGGAATTACGGTACTCCTTTGCTATTGGAATGGTTTTCAATCCATTATTGAAAATTTTTTATTTTTTTTCACAAAAAGAAAAAAACTTTATTTCCTTAACACGCCTTATAGTTATTGATGCTTTGATTGTTGCAATGGACCATTTACAGAGAACTTTACAGTAAGCCAAAAAAAATCAAATTAAACATCTTTTATCTATCATTGTGGTGAGATGATGAGATACATACTTTTTGAGTGATTGATTCTTTTTATCAACTCTTTCAACGTTATTTAAAGCCATCTAGGTACTGACCAGGCCCGACATTGCTTAACTTTGGTGAATGTAATACAGGAACCAGTAGTTTCAATGTGATATGGCTGTAAGTTGATACATAGTGTGTGAAGAAAGCAAATGCTTGGGACTTGTAAATAAGTGGATCTTTGGTTCCACGAACATTGATTGTATCCTCGCAAAAGTTTGTTTCTGCTGTAAAACATTCACAAGACCTTGGAGGAAAATATTTGTTCCCAGTAAGTTATGAAAATTGTTATAGTTGATATGGAAAGAAAAACATTTGCAAATAACAAAAAAAACATTATTGTGGATTTTAAATTTAACTCCCAAACTATATTGTTCGTTTTTTGAGTGTACTGTTAAAACAATGTTTTTTATTGTTTAAAGCATACAGTTCTATTTGTTGAAACCCACTGATTGTGACCAGACTGGAATAGTGAATTTCTCAGACTTTTGAAACCACAAGAAAAAAAAAAAAAATAGACAATATATCTTTATCACTGTAGGTTACATTGGCATAATCCAAGCTAAAATTAAAAATGGAAGTGAAATCTCAAGTGGAATGGAAACTTTTTTTTTTTTTTTTTTTGAATTTTCAATAGAAGTGTCTTTAGAATGATTTTCATGTTTAATTGAATAAGTATTCAAATTTTCACAAAATCCAGTAATTGAGTTTTGATAGTTTTTTTTAAAATGGACATCTTGTTTTTTTTTTTTTTTTTTTTTTTACCTAAAAATTTTTTTAATATAAAAATTATTTTTTCACACACTTGCATTTCCCAAATATCTTTGGTTCTATAGAATGTACAAAAAATTTATATCGGAAGATTTTTTCCAATATTTCTTTTTAATAATGACAAAGATTTTGAAAACGAAATTTCCTTTCATACAAGTTTTTATTTTTTGTCTTAGGTGTCAATTTCCTATCAAAATATACAAACTAATCAACGTTATCGGTCAAATCCTATATTAGTAAGGGTCAATCTGTATTAAATACATCACCCAAATTATTTTTAGATATAATTCTGCTAGATCCTGGATTTGTTTCCTGTGAGATTTTTCATTCCGATTCTTTTACTTTAAATCTGTTGTTTAATTTGGAATTTCTAGTTATAGTAGATGACATGAGAGACTTAAAGATATTTTTCAAACAATACATTAGACTATAAGAGATATCTAAGCATTTTGAAACAGGAAAAAGAATTATACTAAAAAATATTTGATACTTAAATTTTGTTTATTTTTCAGATACAAAAAAGGTTTTAAAAACAAACAAGTGATATTGTTGTCTAATTTTGATAATCCATTTGAAGATGATCAACTGAATGACATCATTGCAGGAATGAAGACTCAAGGAACAGAATTGAATGTCATGTAAGTCTGAAAATAAGAAAGAAAGAAAATTTTTGTACATTCCAGTCTGCATATTGTGCATGAAAAACTTGTTAAAAAAAAAAAAGAAGATAAATCAGTGTTCAAGAATTAAGGTAAGCAAAAATAAAATTAGCATCATCATTGGCAAGTCCAGTTGTTGAGAAGTATTCCAGAATTTTTTTCTGTGTCTGTCTGTGTGTGAGGGAAAAACAGATATGTTCTTCCACACACAATAGAAATTCCCCAATGATGTTTAGGATGTTGAACCATTCCTGTTGCTGCTTTACATGTTTCTTGTTTGGCATCTGCATCCAATGTTCATTTGATCTTGGATTTCTTAATTTCCAGGAAAAAAAATTCCTTCCATGGTTGGTCAGTCACTTGCAAATGTTTCATAATTGAATGTCAAATTCCTATCCATTGACATTAGGGATGTATGATGATAACTTGAATATTGATTTGATTCACATGCTCAAAAACTTGATTGTTGGTAACTCTGTCTTTTCCATTAGGATTGATCATAGCTTCAATTGATTGTTGGTAACTTGGTCTTTTCCATTAGGATTTCCAACGATTGATCATAGCTTCAATTGATTGTTGGTAACTCTTTTCCATTAGAATTTCCGATTGATCATCAATTGAAGGAAGTTTTCAAAACTCTGAATACCATAGTAATTGATTCCCTGTTTTACATTGTTGAAAATTTCTCTTTGATATACAACAAGTTTTATTACCTTTTTAAAGGTCATATAAAAAAAGAAACCCCTTCTGACAAGTTTTTATTTTTTTTATAAGTGCTCAGCTGGTATTAGTTCAGCCAGTTTTCTCTTAACAACCAGAGGTTCCATTTTGACAACTTGTTCACTAAATGAGAAGTTGTACTTTACTGCTTTTTCAGGGATTCTACCAATGTAATAGGTCTGTGCTAACTAGCTTTAATGTCACTTTGGAATCATTTATATTTCTAGATGTTTATACAGTACAATAGTGTACTGAACAGTAAGTGCAATAAAAAAAATTTGAAAATCGGCACAATATTCTGTGCTTCAACTTGCATACTGTCAATACAAGTAAATTTTGATTTATTTTACACTTTATTTTGATTCATTTTGAAGAGAGAGAGAAAACAATTACAAAGTTTTCATACAATGAACAATAAGAATTAGTTGGATTTTTTTTTAATCGTTTAGGTGTGGCTACATTATTCAATTTAAAGAAATGACTCATTAATTTGGAAATTGTTTACATTTAGTAGAATCAAAAAGAGTGATTACTGATTATAGTCTCCCTAGGTGCAGGCTGAGGTTAGCTACTGAGAAAGTAGGAGAAGGAAGAGAGACTAGCACCACATATATGAAGCTATGGTGCAAGGTGAGGCATGAAGGAAGTTGAAGTTAAGTGGTGGCTTCATTTCTCTGGCTACTCTCAAAAGGAAGCTGGATAACCCCAAATTTGGAAAACCACTTGAGTAAATGTATTTTTATATATGGAAATTTAGAAAAGGTTGATGCTTAGGGTAGCAGACAACTCTCGTCAACCCCACCCCTGCCGGACACAGAACTCCATATAAGCCAGAGCTTTGGACAACTTAGATAGTCACCACACCACTGCTACTGGAACCCACATTGTTTGCTGAGACCTAACCAAGACCTTGTGCCATCCCTGAAGACCAGGACTTAGAAATTTAAGTTACAACTAACACAAGCTACAGACTTTGAAGGTAATCCCAGTGTCATTTGATTATAAAAACAAGTGGGAAGCGTTAAAACCACTGTATACAACAAATCATATGTAAACCAAATTGTTGTTACATTTTTAACCAGAGTTAATTCTTTATTCCAAAGAATTCTCGTTTTTTGTATAGCTTCAGCTGTCAAACCACCTTAACTTCAGTTTGCTTCATCAGTAATCTTCTCACCCTCTGAGATAAAAAAACCACAACGTGGCAGAGGAGCAAATGGTTATGAACAAACACACACCAGCTAAGTCGAGTGGAGCTGTGTCTACCATCATAATACCAGTGAAGAGTCAGCGGAGTGGTAACCACGGTGGTCTAAATAAACTTGAAAACCAATGCAGCACATAGGGTTACATTATTGGTGGCTGTCGATAAGGACTAATGAGTGGGGTTACATATTTGGTTACCGCTAACTAGGGCTGACAGTGGCGTTACACTTTATTTAGATTTGTACCAGACGAAGTCAAAAGTCAGAATTTCAAACACTGATTTTTCAAGGCAGTCATATCCTTCCAGTTGAAAGATTGGCACAAAACAATCTTCTTAATCATATTTTCCTCAATTAGGTTTTGTGCTCAGCAAGACAATTTTTACTTTTCAGTCATGAAACATTTGGTAGATTTGCTACAAAAGTCAATCAAGTATTTGTCATCATTTTAAGATTTTGAAAACAATTAAAATTTTTCTTTCCCCTATTTAATTTTTGTCTCTTTTGTTTCTAAATCAGATACAATTAGAAATTTTGGTTTGGACACTCATGGATGCTAACAATAGTAATTATGTTTATATAAGATATAGTGTGATTTAAAATGAATTTCTGCCCTGGGTAAGACGATAAACTACATCTGACAGCAAGGCCTCTGATCAGGCGGTTTTGAGGAGTGTGGAACCACCTCTTAATTGCTGGTGTTCCCAGGTCCACTCTCACCTGGGCTAGTAGCAACTGTTAGAGCTCCAGCTATGGGCAAATATTTAAGACCCAAACTTTGGTCAAAATACTATGAAAGTGTAAAAATAGGTTTTAATACCAGAAATACTTTGTAAAAAAAACAAAAATTACCAGCAATAATTTTTTGAAGCAATACTTTAAAAAAAAATATTACCAGCAGTACAAACATCTATACATTTTTTGAAAAAAATATTACCAGAAATAGATTTTTAAAGAAAAAAATATTAACAGAAATAAATTTTGAAAAAAAAAAAAATATTACCAGCAATAAAATTTGTCAGCATTAAATAACCCATTGAGGTTGATATGCTGTAAAACAAAACAAACCAAACTGTAAACTGTAATGAAATAATTTAGTTGTGGTTTCATTTCAGTGGTCCTGACCTGGATTATGAAATTAGTGAGGATGGTTCTGGTGATCAATATACCATGACAAATGGTATTAAGAAAGAGAAGACCAAACAACAAAGAGCAGGAGAAGCTGTTGTGAAGAAAATGCTCAAAGAAACCAATGGAAATTCTTATTCTTTTGGGTAGATATACAAAGTTTTCAAATCCCTATAGAAATGCTCTTTTGAATGTTAAAAATAGTTTAATATTATTGTGAATTTTTATTAGCTTAGGAAACATTGTAAGCTATTATTATTAACTTTTGACTAATTGTATTCAGTTTAGCTTTTCAAATCATTTTTTATCTCTATTCCATGAATTTTTCAGTAAGTTGTTTCAGTAAATGTGTACATAGTATAGTGGCCATGGACAATGGAATTGGTAATTTGAGTAAGAAGTTCCATCTGTTGTTGTTGTTATCTTTACTTTTGCATAAGTGTCCTTGGGAAAGGCATGAACCCATATCTCCTCCTTCTTCCAGCTATGGGTTAGATACCAGGGTAGACTGGACTCTTGCTCCTTGGGTGGCAACCAGTCTGAGAGAAAGATAACTCTAAATTCTAAAATGCTTGAAAAGGCAAGAATAAACTACTTGATTGTTTTTCCCAAGAATGCATGACAATCTACAGATAATAAAGAAAACGAATCTGAAGAACAATGGCCAGATACATCCTGAAAGGGAATGGCGTTATTTTTTTAAAATGTTGTTTTAATCAATTTTTCAGCTAGCATATTTTTTAACATTCTTAAGTGTGGTATTACATCTAGGAAAAAAAAGGGGACATGGGTACCCAGTTCGAGTGATAGCTAGCAACTATTTTATTTCAAGTATAGGTAAATGTATTGGCTATGTTTTAGCAAATCAACATTGTCTTTATAAATAATGTCCTGTGTGTCAGCCAATCAGCATTGTCATTACAGCATGATATTGTACAACATTAAGTAGTTTCTGGAAAAAAGGAATATCGCCATCATTTTTGTTTCTTTTTTTTTCTTTCAATATCATCTGAATTTCCGAGATAAATTATTGTCATTGTTCTATACTTTTCTAAACATTTTCTTTGCCAACTCTCATGATTTCTACAATTAGGAATAATTCATATATAGATCAAGGACAAATATTGTTCAGTAAAAAAGAAAATTTACAAGTGCATTATAAATGTTTGTTGTTCTGAACTGGAAATTGTTTGTAAAAATGACACAGTTAATAAAAATAAGTGAAAAGAAGAAATATTTAACTTTCTGTTCAAAGCTTCTTCATGATTACCACATATAATACACATACACACCTTCAAAAAGCCAGAGAACAAAACAACAAAGACATTTTGATCAAAACAAAAATGAGAATGGTAATCCAAATAATGAAACAATAATTCATTCAAAACTTTGTATGCTATCTACCCCGTCTGTATCTTAAGCCATTCATTTTTATTCATGCTTCTCTCTAGAATCATTTCTCTTTTGCCTCTAATCAAAGAACAAGTAAACCTTATTGTCTAGTCTGTAATATTTCTTTTTTCTGGTTTACAGAGAGGCATTGTCTATGTTAAGTCACTTTACTTCAAGGCAAACAAACCCATCTGCATGGAAGTGTGATTTGGAGATTGGTGATCTTATAACCATTCCTATACATGGTTATATCAAGGTAAGATGGATACAGGTTTTCTATTAATTTTTCTTTTATAGTTGTTGGTTCCAATCTGTATAGGAATGACATTCCTCTCCCCAAATTTATAAACAAAACATAGATGTATTCTGGGATTTCTTCCTAGCTAATAAGATAGGCCACTTTTTGGTCTCCTCTGACTTAATTCTGTTCTTTTTTGTCTTGGAATCAGAACACTATGATCACTAGTCTGTATCCCTTTTGTGTGTTAACACCATTCTTAGTTTGTGAACTTTTTGCTTTATTATTGTTGTTTTGCCTTGCATATATTGTTTGCTCAGTATTATTTTTGCCCTCTTATTTTCTTTCTCTTGGTATTGTTCATTGGAAACTTTGTCAATTCTGTTTGTTGGACATTTCTGTCAATTACATTTTACTGTGGCTAATAACTACAATAGTTTCAAGTTATCTTTAAATAAAATCCCAATAATGACTAACATTTTGCTTATGATAAGGCTTATGACATGCTTATTACAACAGGCTTATGATATGCCTTCTTCTTATATATTTCTTGTAGTAAGATTCTTTTTCTTGTTTGAGTTGAAGCAGCTTTTGAGAGCATCATTAACCTGAGCTAATTGTTTTTTGCTTCATCTCCATTTTATGCAGCAGTTAATTATAAACTAAACAAAATGTCTTATTTAAGCCATAATGCATCTATCCTCTTTCTTTCTTTTTTCAGTCGTTAAGATCAAAGTGTAATATCTGTTCTTTTTATTTCTTGAGAGAGAGACATTCCAACTTTGAAGCAGGGTTTTAAGGACTTACAAACCTAATATAAATTAATTTCTATTAAGATATTTGAAAAACTTAAGAAAAATGTTTCAAATTTATTAGGTTGATGCAAATAAATCCAGCACCATCATTTTTGCAATGTTACAGAAATTTTAGAAGTGTCTTGCTTGTGTGTATGTATTGTTTAAAAATTATTTGCAGATTTTCATGATTGAATTTAAAATTGACAGTGAACATTATTTATTCTTTGTGTTTAGTTTAGAAAAAAGTGCAATAGATGCTGGACAATGAATCTGTTATGATAGGTAGTCTCATCAAGAGAAGATAACTCTGCCATAGGTATAGCGATACTGCCTTTTATACGGTACCTCATTTACATATCACTACACCTCCCTGAATCTAAGAGGCTTTACACCTTTAGTTGTTCTATGAACAACCCGTCTCTCAGAGTGAGTCTCTTTATTTCTTTTTATGTGAGATCTAGGTCTTAACTGATTCTCCTCATTTGTATCATCATGATACCTCCGATCACTCTTATCCCTAAATTGTTCCTCATTACTACTGGATACACCCATTCTCTCCTCCCTCTCCTGTTCTTCACTTTCATATCTCTCTGGTAGTCTTCCTGATCACTCTCAATACTGGATTAATTCATCCTTTCTTGTGCCATCTGTTCATCTGCTTCCACTTTCTCCTCCTTTTCCATAACTTCATGCTCTCTTATGGTTCTAAATTGGTCTTTGTGAGCCAGTATGCCCTGTCCCTTTGTTAACATAGTTGTGTTAAATTTCTTTTGCACCCCAAAATTCTTCTTTTCAAGACTTGAATCCTTGTTCTTTCTGTACACACATTTTTATTTGTTACAAATGACATGGTAATCAGAGCTCTTGTCTTCCCGTCAATGAAGATGGGCTTTGTCTTCTGCCACCATGCGAAATAGCTCTATAACTTTGGAGTAGTCTGGGTAAATTAACTCTATATGACAATCCACTGGAGAGAATGGTTTTAATACCATTATTATTGTTTGAACCATTCTCTCTGCAATTCCATTTGACTGTGGGTGATAAGGTGGTGCATTGTATGGAATGCAGTTAAATGTTTTAATAATGCACATAAACTTTCTTCACAAAACTCAGGTGTATTGTCAGAAACCAACCTTTTTGGAGCTCCATTTCTTGAAAACACTATCCTCAACACCCGCTTCTTCACAGTAGCGGCTATTTCTATCCGTGACTTTAATAACTTCAGGACAACCTGAATACGAGTTGACTAATATCAGAAATAGTCCTTTAATGTAGGCATGATCCATATGTACTTGTGTCCATGGCTCCATTTCCTTTGGCCAAGAGTTAATTTTAGTTTGCCTAAATTTCTTTATTTCTGCACACTTTGGGCATTTTTTAACATACTCTTCCATGTCTCTAGAATAGATGTAAGAAATCCCCACATGCTTCCAGATTTATATTATGAGCTTGAAGCTACTCTTGTACGAGATGTCAAACATTTCTTCAATCAGTCTTAGCAAAATTAGTTTTTCTTCGATAGATATTTGTTCCAAACACATTCAATCAAACTCATAATATCTCATAATATCATAAGCATAATATAAACATAATATAAACATAATATCTCATAATATCTCATAATATCTCAACTCTTCATTCAATCACTGCACGTATTTCATAATAGTTTCATCCGGTCTCTGTCTACTTTCGGAAAATTTAGTTCTTTCCATTATGACCAATTTCCTCATAGGCTAAATCTTCCAACATTTTGGGATAGACCATGAAGGATATTTTTTCATGGCTTCACACTCAGCTGAGGCCAAAAACAAATACGTAACTTCATTTTCTCCTTCACTAGCTTTGGTGTCCTTTTTTTACTCTTGTCATTGCTGTGAAACACCTAAGCCAGGTTTCCACATATTAAGGATCCTCCATTGTGGCTAAGTAACTGATCGGCGATGCCATACTGTTATGATAGGTATTCTCCCTGACAGATGTAATCTCATCAAGAGTAGATAACTCTGCCATAGGTATAGCGATACTGCCTTTTATACAGTACTTCATTTACATATCACTACATAATCACTGAAATTTGTGTTAATGATGAAGTAGGTGAAAGCATGTGTTGGAAATGCTTTGTGAACTTTTAAAAGAAAAATTTCTTTTTGTTCATGCATAAAGACGTCAGAATTTTAAACTTGATAAATTGGAGGAACTTTTTTTATGGAAGATGCAAGATGCAGTACAACCAGTATGTGAACTTGCAAAAGTTTTTAATCACTCAACAGTTTTAGGTTTTTTACAAGCACAATAGAAATAGATTCTACATAAGCTGACAGAAAGGGATGTTGATCAGTATTTGAACACTTGTGTGTTTCTTTCTGTGTAATACAGAAAAAAAAAAAGAAAGTTATTTCCATGAAAGATAGTCACTGGGAATCAAGAAAATCATGGCTTAAGACAGCTTACCTGATATGGAACTTATTGAGGAAAAAAGTTTGGTTGGATTCAAATTCTTTGTTATGTATCACTGGAACTTTTGCTGTGTGATACTATAATGAGCAACTGACATGTTTGAATGATGTTTTAGATACGGAGGGATCGTATGCTGGGCAAAGAAAAAACATTTTGATTTTGTTTTTTTTCTGCATGACAATACATGTTATGTTACAAATCTGATGCAACAAACATTCATAAATTTGGGTTCACAGTTTCTTTAACATGTGACATATTTTCTATACCTGTCACCTTCAGACGATCACTTACAATATTTTTTTGTTTCATCAGAGCATTCAGCAAAAGTTCAAGATATTGAATCAAAACCAAAATCGCATGTGTATTGGTCAAGGGGAAAAGAAAAAAAATAGCAAGTACAAATGTGAAGTCAGTTTTGAAACCTGTTACATCGACGCTTCTGTCAGCAATGTTTCCCTTCTAGTCTTCTGTCAGCAGTTTTTCTATCCAGGCTTTTGCCGACATTACTCTGCAATAGAAATGTGTGCAGTCAGGCAGATGGGAAGAATTGGCGTTAGCTATGTTCCCTTGGAATGCTTATTCCAGGTGCTAGTCTTTTCCTTTTTATTAAAGTGTCACCTGCCGAATTGTCCCATGTGCTATTTGTGTTAGCCACCCTTTAGGCAAAAGTGTCACCTGCCGAATTGTCCCATGTGCTATTTGTGTTAGCCACCCTTTAGGCAAAAGTGTCACCTGCCGAATTGTCCCATGTGCTATTTGTGTTAGCCACCCTTTAGGCAAAAGTGTCACCTGTAAATTGTCCCATGTGCTATTTGTGTTGCCACCCTTTAGGCAAAAAAGTGTCACCTGCCGAATTGTCCCATGTGCTATTTGTGTTAGCCACCCTTTAGGCAAAAGTGTCACCTGCCGAATTGTCCCATGTGCTATTTGTGTTAGCTCTCTCTTTGTGAAATTCTCACATACCCATTGGCCTTGTGTTTATTTGTCTTGCACCCCTTATTGTAATTTCAACCTAAATATTCTTGAAAACCCGCTCTGCTTTTATAAACAATCTTGGAATATTTTTCAAAAATGAAAACAAGTTTCATATGCAATTTGAAGAAAAATATGAATCCCCCCCCAAAAAAAATCATATGGCACAACTTTGGCATAGAACTGTCTTGTATGCAATTCTTCCTTATTTGAAGACATATAAAACTCATGTTTTTTCCTCAAATATAATTTCATGAACTTATATATGCATGAAACATGTTTATAACAAGTTCCAAATAGGAAACATGGCTGAACCCTCAATAACAACTGATGTGTGCCATTCAGAATATTTTTTTTTTCTTCATATTTCCTGCTGAACTGAAAGTGGAGAGAAGTCTTATATGACATCAAATACAGAATATGGTAATTATTTGTATATTTGTTTATTATTTTTACTTTTTATTTCAGGTGAAAGCCCATAAACTTAAACAATCCTGGAAAAAGGTTTACACTAAAGATCCTGATGCAACTTTCACTACAGCCAGAACATTCCACTTAAATGATGAGCAGGAGACGGAAATTGGCAATGATGAAGTTGTTGATGGTGAATCTTTTTGATATTTATATAGAATTCTATTTGATTAATCAAATTTACAGAAATCAAAAAAACCCTAAAAGATCCATTGTTCAAAGTTTAACACTCATAAAAATTATGCAACCACAAAATCTCTTATCGAAAAAATGAACATTTTTATTCATGGAAAAATATTCAGTTTTTGATGCTTATTTTATTAATAAAATGTCAGTCATTAATTTTAAGATCTATTTTTATATCAATACTTTCAGCACTGGAAAAAAAAATTATAATTTTATTTATAGTTTTAATTTACCAGACTCACTGTAAATATTTACAAGGTTCAATGCAAAGACATAACCAGTCCTTAACAATCAACTTAATTGTCTATCCTATCTGTTCTATAATTTTGAAATACGAACAATTCTTAAAAAAAATTCAGAAGAGATTTTTTACATGTATTACTCTGGAAAAATACTTCATTTTTTATAATAAAATTTAAGAATCAATTTTGTATATAAAGTAATGAAAAAAAAACATATGTAGATTGGCACCAGAATTTTGAGTTTGGGAATTTGATATCTCTATCTATAAAAGGCAGGATGTGTGTGTAATGAATGCATGGCCGCAATTTTCGACGGATTGCACCAAAATTTACATGCACATGCTCCAAGTTAGCGGGAACGCCAAAACATTTCCCAACTCGCATCGATAGTGGAAATAATTGATTTTTTTCATGCTTCTACGGCAGTTTTCATGTAGTTTGCAACCATTTTGTACTGGCCAGATTGAGAGCCAATAGCTGGCTGCCAGGAATAGGCAGGAAGATTCTATTGGCCAGCGTGAGAACCAACAGCTGACTGACACGAATGTTAACTAGCATGCAAAAATAATCGATAGCTGCATTTGTCACAAGTGGGAAAAATTTAAATCTGCATGGCACTTTACTCCAATTGGCTCATTCGCTTGCTTAAACTCAAAGTTGATTCTGATTCCGCAGAACTGGGTTGGGTGTGAAAAAGTATTTGTTGTTAACATTCTTTTTTCATTCGGTTTTTCCAGTTACGAGTCCTTTTTTAAAGCTGATCGTTTTGTGTTCATTTTGTTTAGTTTTTTTTTGTAACAGATTTAATGTTTAGTATAGAGCTTTGAAAAAATTCGCAGTGTGAGATAGGCAAGAAGTAAGGCATGTAGCAACATCAGCATGGCAAAGGGCACTCCTTTAAAGGCAAGGAAGGGCAAAAATATTTTAAGTCAAGTGATAGCGATTGCTGTATGAGTCCTACGATTTTTGAATCAAGCACAGGCAACGCTGAGCCATGCTGCTAGTTGTATATAAAATGGTATCTTCAGATCCGAAATCCTCTATTTGATGTCAAAGTTGTTGTTTGTTTACACTGCTGACCCTACTCCTATCAAAAAGTATTTACAACGTATCCCTTGTGTCTTATCTGCAAAGGGTAATATTGACCAAGATTCTATAGACTACAAGTACTTGTATCTCATCTAACATCCGTAATACCCCAATATTAAATGGAGATGATGGGTGGTGTATGCCATCAAATCCAGTAACTCAGCACTTCACTCATTTAGAAGACATTTTTCTTGTACCCTCAATCCTTGACAGCTTATTTAATTTTTTAATCATTTATTGGGGTGGGGGGTACAAAATTTTATTATAACTCTAAAAACAGACATTTTTTAAAGTATATATTAACATATGTACAAATATATTAAAATGGAAAAGAAGAGCAAGGAAAAAATTACTTACCATGAAGTGGTAAATCAAAAAGTTATATTTAAAAAAAAAAAGAAGCTAATCAGTTATTTCTCCTTGTTCTTCAAAGCTCAATTGAGGACAAAAACATAAATTTGTGCACAACTAAAATTATGATGGGAGGAAAAAATTTATTACCAGTGAATCATCCCTATGAGTCACAAACTGATTATATTAAGACAAGTAGCCATTCCTTATGCTTACAAAGGGTGGGTTGCTTAGACTTAATATATGGGGTCTTGAACATTTTCAAACAGTAATCTGAATGTGCTCTACAACTGTGTTGATATATACTTTTTAAAATGTCCATTTGTTTTTGTTAAGCTATATTTCATTGTTATCCTTGGAGACAAAAAAATTATGAATTGTATGTACGTTTAAAACTCAGTAAATTTAAAAATAAGTTATTCCAAAATTCGCTTGAAGATGAAACAAAGCTAGTGCTTTTAATTTAATTATATAATGAAGTTTTTAGCTTCATAGTAATTTCTGTGTAGTGAAGAAACCATATTTTAAATCAGTTAATTTATAATATTTCATTGTTATATAGATGTGTGTATACAGTGCTGTGAATCCTTCAGATAATATTTTAAACTTTTATTAAATCAATTACCACCATTTTCAAATATTTTTTATCAAGCTGGAATAAAAATAGTAATTAAAAATTAAGATATGCAAAAGTAAGTGAACCCTTAGATTTAATATTTGATGACTGCTCCTTTTGAGGTGACAATGTCAACCAGGCATTTTCTATAAATTTTACAAAATTTCTGGCAGTAGTGAGCGCTAATTATTTTACCATTCTTCTTGGCAAAACTCCCACAATTGCTTTATTTTTACCTGGGTTTCTTGTATGTACTGCCTTCTTTCACTGCTTTCCTTTCACAGATTTTCAATTGGCTTTAGATCAGGACTAGGCCATTCCAAGATTTGAAATTTCTTTTTACAAACGCATTCTTTTGTGGATTTGCTTTGATACTTCAGATCTTTGTCCTGTTGAAAGTTCCAACCCCCGATCTAAACCCAACTTTTGAACTGAGGACAAGACATTTTCATTTGAAATTGCTCGTAATCTTGCAGAGTCCATTGTGCCATCAATGCGTACTATCTTGCCTGTTCCAGCTGCAGCAAAGCACTTCCAAATCATAATGCTGTCACTGCCATGTTTAATGGTTGGTAGCAAATTCTTCTCTTAAAAAGCTGTATTAGGAGCTCACCAGAAATACCACCTATTGTTACTCCTAAAAAGCTATAGTTTGGTCTCATCCAACCATAACACTTTTTGCTAGAATGTTTCTCACTTATTAATATGCACTTTGGCATAGTTGAAGTGAGCATGCTTGTGCTGTTTCGTAAGCAGTGGCCTTTTTCTAGGGATTCTGCCATGATGATTAGCATTGATTATGACATTGGCCATTGAGTATTGGTGAACTGCAAAGGTCGCAGCAGGATTTACCTGCTGAACTAGATATCTACTTGCTCTTGCTGATACATTTTGTGGACAGCCACTTCTTGATTGTGATGGCATCACACCAAAAGCCTTCCATGTATAAATAATTTGTTGCACACTGGAAAAGGGTGCTCCAAATCAATTTGATTTTTTGTAACCTTTTTCATCATTATAGTTTTCAACTTTTTTTTTTTTTTTTTTTTTTTTTTTTGAAGCTTCTGGTATTTCTTTTGATCTTTGCATATATATATATATATATATATATATATATATATTATATTATATGATTTTAAACATCCTGATGGCTCTCTTTTTGCCTGATCCACTCTGCAAGTGCCTTTTTCAGGTGTGCAGAGAGTTTCTTTTTAGCATGTTAGAACAAACAAAAATGGTAAGAAATAAAAAAAAATGTAAATGCTGATTGACTCAATTCATTCTCACCAGCATGCACCTACTAAACAAAACAATCCACACACAACTGACTTTAGTGTAAGCATTAGCAGTTATTATCATAGCAGGATTTGTTTAAATTATAGAACACATTCAATTTCCTTAAACTCAACATCTGAGATGGTAATGTTTGCTCTGAAAATTATGAAACTGGCAAAATTAATTAGACTTATTTGTGGCATCTTATTTATTCCAAGAGTTGAGTTACTTTTAATTTTCTGAACAGGTTATCGTTATGGATCTACTTTGGTGCCAATGAGTGACAAAGACAAGAAGGAAATGAAATACAAGTCTGAAAAATGTTTCAAAATACTTGGATTTACTCGTCCTGAAAATGTAAGCAAACCTTTTTTTTTCTCTCCTTTCAATTCACAAGTTTTCTATAATTTTCTTTCTTAAATATTAGATGATAAAAAAAAAATGATCATTATATTTGTAAACTTTTTTTGTTTCACTTTTAACCATGAACTATTGCATTTTCATGTAAATTGCATAAAACCTTTGATTCATCCACTAATCATCCAGCAGATTCTCAAAAATGGATTACAGTAATTCCTCATGTATAATACACCTTCATCCATAATACGCACACCTAAAATTGTGCTGAATGTGTGGGGAAAATGCTTCTACTCATGCATAATATGCACCCCTTGTTTGGTAATCAAACCCTATAAATTGTACCCCTCCAATTTCATTATGGCGAGCGTTTCCTACTATTATTAAAAAAATAGTTTTAAACATAGAATAATAATATTCTAATTTAGTTTTATGATAATTCTTATTTCATTTTATGGCAATTTTTAAAAAGTTTTTTTGTAGCTGTGCATATTATACATCCCTGATTTCTTGCTTATTATTGGCTGTTGTGATCCATCTAGTGTGGTAGTCTGTAGTGGTAGTGTTTGTCACTTCTCAATTTTCAGTTAGAGGACATTAGCTAGCAGGGAAAAAAAGATATTTAATAAAGTTAAAAGTCTTCACCTGCCAGTATATAGTCTCTCCAAAAGCAAGCCCTATGTAGTAAGAATGGCGAACACAAAACTAATCATGTTTTGAACTCTGGCTAAACTAAAGGGGATGGGGGATTTTGGCCCTTTAACATGTGGCATGCAGGCTCACCAGTGTGTGGACATGCCCAAGTGCCCATGAACCAAACCCCAGCTATTGGTTAAATACATCCACTGCCTTGTGGAAGTCTTCAGGAGAAGGAAAGGCCAAGACCCTACACAAATCCAGAGTGGAGCCCCTGAGGCAGATGGACGGCACTCTGTGCTACCTTCCGGCAACTCCTGCAGCCTCACTGGTACCAAACTGTATTGGTTTATCCTCTCGTTTGGACTCTGTTAGCAAGGATGAGAAGGGGAACTAGACATCCGGGCAGCCCTAGTTCTCCATACATCCCACCCAGGCTTGTGGCGCACTGAGCGTTACTCCATTGTCTCCCCAGATGAACGGATACCAAACCGATTTTTTTTTAGAAAAAAAATTTGTATTATACATGGGGAATTATGGTAAGTTAAAAAAAAATTGTCTCTTACATCATTAAATGCATTTATTTTTTTAAGAAAATGAAATAGTCAATAGATTTCATGACATCACTCCATTACTGCCAATCTCTATTATGAACTTTTCCACTTTCATGATATTCTTTTTTGTTTTTGTTCTTGTAACATGTCTGATTAATTAATTCTTAAAGATTTTATCATGTATTAATTTAAAATATCTTTAATAAATCAATTTGCAATGTTAACTTTTTAAAATATTTATATCAAATATGTATTTCATATTAATCTTATAATGTTAATTTTTAATAATTAATATTTTTTTTTTCATTGTGATTTTTATTTGCTGAAAAAGTTTTCATTCTGAAGTCTAGTAATTTTTATTTAGCTTTTGTATTCCTACTCATTGGTAATTTGATCAGATATTTTATATATATATATATATAAAAAAAGAAAGAACATTAAGATATATAATCTTAGCTTCCTTTTATGAAACATGGTTAGAATCAAAAAGCGTAAAAACCATATTTTAAATCAATAAATTTTAATATATATATATATATATATATATATATATAAATAAAAGTGAATATTGAAGTTAGCACTTAGAGGTGACAGGCTGTTTTCATGCTAGATGCAATCGTCAGGTGTGTTTGTATGTGTGTGTGTGTATATATATATATATATATATATATATATATATACACACACACACACACAAGGAATGCTGAAAAATTCTAAACTCAACCATCTTCTCAAAATCTGATCAAATGAACAAAAATCAGAATTAATTTTCAGCACTTTATTTATAAGTCTGGGATTTTTTAAAATTTTCTTTTTTCTTCAGTGATGAGTTATGCTTGGCAAAACTTACTTTTCCTACCACAAATGTAAATACTGAAGAATAGATTAGATTAGATTTATTTTTTGTAGTTATTTTTAAAGGATTTCCATCAACTGTACCTAAAAATGTATGCATATCACTTCTGTTTCTATTTTGCAGGTCCCATCACATTATTATATGGGTGATTCAAGCATGTGTGTTGTGGGTGACCCTTCTGACCCTGTGAGTAATGCTTTTAGTCCTATTCTATTTTTTTTCATCTAGTTTGCTGCATAATTATATGTAGATATATGTAAATATATTGACAAACTTTTGGTGTTCATAAAATGTTGAAAGTTGATTTAGCATATCTACTTCTTCCTTAATGACCAGAAAAAGCAAAGATGTGGTTCTATAGAAGGATGCTAAGGATATCATGTACCGAGCATGTGAGCAACGATAAGATCTTAGAGCGGTTACAAACAAGGAGAAGGCTTATACTTAACATCAGGAAGAGGCAGCTGAAGTTACTGGGACACATAATGAGGAAGGAAGGCCTGGAGAATCTGATACTCATGGGTCAAATAGAGGGAAAGAGAGACAAGGGAAAGCAGCGTGTGACATACCTGATGAGCTTGAGCAGGTGGATGACAGAATGTGGTCTGGGAGGAGGAAACGGTGGGAAGGAGCTTGCTGAAAGCTGCAAGGGATAGAAGGAGGTGGAGAGCCATGAACGCCTACGTCCTGAAAGGACATGGCACATAAAAAGAAAAAAAAAAATTGAAGAAAGTTCAAACCTTAAGTGGCAATAAACTGAGGCAATTTGCCTTACATTTTATAGTATGAATAATTTGCCTTACATTTTATAGTCCAAACTGAAATACTGCTCAGTCTATTATTCCATTTGGACTATTGTCCTTATATTTGTTTTTGTTATCACAACAGTTCAGCCATTGCGCCCTCCGGCCTTCACCTGGTGTATATCAATCCAGGTAATCAATATACACTTGATGAAGTATATCAGTTATTATAAGAATATATTGGTGAAACAAGATGCCCCCTAAAAATAAGCCCGGAGAAACCGTGAAAAGTTGTAGTAAGGGGTGAAACAATGAAATCAGTCATGGCTGAGCATATATGGAAGGAAAAAGGTAGTCATCGGCGCCTGTGGAATGAAGTGAAAATACTGAACTGGAGAGTTATACATCTGAAAGAATCAATGCATATGCTAGGCATTTGAGGAGCTCCTTAATAGGCCTTGCATAGAAATAAATACAAATGATAGCAAGTCTTCAACATCAGCAGCAACTGTAACAAAACAGAAAAGCTTCATTTAGCACAGTCACTCATGACAAATGACAGCAGCAGCACTCATCAGCAGGTTAGGTTTAAGACTCCAAGTTCTACTACATAGCTTAGTGCATTAAAATGTTGGTTCATGAATTTGGTAACATAATAATTGTATGTTAAGTCCCTGGGCCGGGTAGTGTGTACTTGGACTCACTAAAAATAAGAACTAGATGAGAAATCCCTAGATATAGGCAGTGGAATGAGAACAGTTTAAACCCTGTAGATTAAATAAAGGGTTCAGTTTGAAATTCCCTGTAGGTTGCTGTTGTGGAGTGGTTTCACAGTGGAGGCTTGTATTCGTACTAAGTCGGTCCTAAAATAGGTTCGACGTACAAAACGTTAGGAACTTTATATAATAAGTATAACGCAGAGAAATCTAGTGGTGGTCGCTGATATTTTAGTATCCGACTAACGGTCGTCCGGCATCGACTGACTGACCGACCTACTCAGCGACTCCCTTGTTATTATTACTACTCCTACTTATTATAGGTGGGAGAGTCTATTAACTATAGAATAGGTGTGTTCCACTATAACAGTTGCCCAGATCAATATACATCTGATGAAGGCACAACAAAGATGGGGACAATAGTCTGAATGTAACTAGTGTAAATAATGATAACTCACATCCCATAACTTCCAACAGAAGTATTTGTATTTATAAAGACGAACGCAAAACAATCCAGTGAATTACATTTAGAAATGATTTCGCCTATTTTGTGTTGTTGAAAACAAAGAACACCATTAGTCATGCCAAAAGGCATGAATTTGAACAAGCAAGGGATTGTCATCAGAATAGCAAAGCATAATTTGACAAAAAGTCAGAAAAAGCGGAATTTCTTGAGTTACAGGTGTAAATATTACTTTATAAAATTTCCTATTACAAATAATTAATTTGATGTCGAAAATTTTTTTAAATAAAACCACAAAAGATGAACGAGACAAACACAAAAAAATCAAACGTAACTTTATAATACAAATGAGTTTATGGCGACGTGTTTGCAAGCAGTTCATTCATTATGGAACATATTCGATCCTTTTGGGTTCCAAACTATTGTAATTCTGTATTATACTAAGCTTATCCCTTACATAGCTAATATAATAGAGTCACCTAGACATAGTGTAATGGTTAACAAGTTTGTCTTGTTAGATTAATTACGGCTTAATAGTGAGTTTGTTCCTCTATACTTTCCACCTTGTGTTACAACTAAGCTACGCTTTGGCACCGCGACGTAGTGTAAGGATTAGAAAGCTTGTCTCACTACATCAATTACGACTGAATAGTGAGTTCGATCCTCATTGGGCGTCTCACTCTTTTGGCCTCATGCCACATCTAAGTTACGTTTAGAAAATTCTTTGCGCACTCTTACGTGGTGTAATGGTTAGGAAACCCATCTCTCTAGCTCAATTACAACTGAGTAGTGAGTTTGATCTACACTAGGTGTACCTTACTTTCGACTTTGTGGCATATCTAAGCTATATATAAAAAAATCGCCATAGCTAAATGTTATGGGAACTTACCCATAATAATAATGGATTATTCTGACCTTATAAATACTGCGCCTCTCAAGAGGTAGGGTGATATTGCAAGACGGGAGAGGCAACCCAGCCCGATATTAATTTTAGTTTAGACTTTTTTAGTTTGAATCTTTAGTTTTCCCGTTTCTGGTTAACTTAGCTGGGTATGCATGCTCCTTGGGCCCTTTTTATTTCTGTCCCTATTTTTCTTTAGTTTAATGGCCCATCCCCTCCCTCGTTAGGGTGTCAGTGATGTCAGTTCTCTGGTTGTTGCGGGATGACTTTCGTTTCGTGTGTGTGTGTGTTTTCGTTTTTGTTATTGTGTCTAAATGAGTGCGTGTTTGTGGGTGTGCTTTGTTTTTTAATGTTATAATCCCGCAATTATTTCGTCCAGTTAACTGATGTTTCTGGCACATTTAGGGATTGTAGGGGGTTTATTACAAATGTACGAATAAATAACGATATTGCAAGACGGGGAGATAATTGAGAGCATATTGTAAGGACATTGGAATAGTGATACTTGTCGAGACAACATAGTTGGTTCTAACCAAATCTGATAGTCAAGGTTAGAACCAACTTCCAAGGTTAGAACCAATGAAAGAATAACACGAACACAGGTATGGAATACAAAGATATATTACAACAGAAATATAATACAAACAAGTAGAAGTATTTGTAATGACTATATGCTCTCAATTATCTCTCCTCGTCTTACAATATCCCTTGATACCTCTTGAGAAGCGCAGTATTTATAATGTCAGGAATAGTCTGTTATTATGGGTAAGTTCCCATAATACTAACATAAAAAGTTAGTAGACGTTTGATCATCTAGTGAAGTTATTTTTACTGAATGTTTTGATATATTTTAATCCATCTGGCATATTTAAAACAAATTTTAATAAAAAACCGTTTCTTAAAAAACATCCTCCTCCTCTATGCTGTAGAGTTGTATCACTCACTTTTGAAAAGTATTTTTTCGAATATAGTGGAATGGTTTTTCGTTGATTTCTCCACGGTTCCGAATTCATAATTTTCCAACTCTTAGACTGGCTGCCACCCTAGATTAGCGAACCAAGTTTACTTTGCCATTTAACCAACTTCTCTTTAATTAAATAACATTCGGACGTAAGCGATCGTAACTCTCCACAGATTCATTTTCTTTATTATCTGTGAATTGCCATGGGAAGGGATGTGGTTCCCCATTGCTTTCTCCATTGTTTTAAATTCTTCGTTTCCCATCTCTTAGACTGGCTGACACCCAAGCCTAGAGAGCAGAATCTATAAAGCTTGAGTCTCAGAGATGGATTCGTGCTTTTTCCAACACTATCATTTCAAAGTGAACACAACTGACTAGGCCGGATTTCAAGACATCTCACCAATTCCACTTTCAAGGCAATAACCGTTATTTTACGATCACATCCGCAGTCCAATCAATTTTTTTTTTTTATAACTGTTTAATGGATTTAGAAAATAACATGTAGGCTTTTTAAAGTAGCATCACTCTATTCTCTTTAAAAATCAATATACGGAAATCCTTGCTTTTATTTGGGCTGGGATACCGATTAGAAATTCCGTCAGAAAATACGAAAAATATTTGCCCCCCGTTGTTCAGAAAACGCTTATTATAGGATCAATCCTCTGAAGGCAACTGACTACCCTGCTATATGTCATCTTTACACGAGCCAGACCAAAACATCCATTGCTACCGTATATGGGCTGGAGTTGTTCAGTCTTCATTTGTCTCTTTCGATAGAGTTAAAAGCGTTAATATCACTTTGTGGATGGGGAATTATTTCCCACCCTACAACCCTTTTCCCCACAGTTGAATATTCTCAGGTCTCTCTCTAATCTCCCGCTATTTCCATGCTACATTTTTTTGTTCCAACAGTCCAAACTTTTTCAACTTAGACCCGCGTACAGAGGATGAATTATCCTCATTTTCTCTGTAATCCGATAGTCAGAAGTAACTTTCACGCCGGTAGCTTTTTCAAAATGACTACTCCTTTGTGAGATAGACTCCCGGAATTATTTTTTTCCAAATCAATATAATCTTAACCTCTTCCTGTCTAGTGTTACTTTTCCTACATGATCTCATTAAACTGCATTTCTTGCCATCTCTTATTCTCATACAACATAATACGGTAACCCTCTACATTGAGTGGCTCTTGGGCCTTTTACTGGATGAAAATAAATATGAAAAAGAAAAGAGAAATGATTAAAATTAACGGCGCTTACATGCTTGTTTGAAGTCAGGATAAACTCAGTGATACTATCATACGAACCTTTACAATCAGGAGTATGAAAATTTAAAAAAAAATAAAGATATTGTAATAATCAATGATGATTGGCAACTTTCCTTGGAAGACAATATGAAAGAATAATTACCTAATCATTATACGTCTTTTTACATTAAACAAAAAATGTAACGTGAAATTTTGAGAAGCTGCCATTGTTTGACTCCTTCTTTCAATATATCTGTGCCTCATCTCTACATTAGGTGATTAGCTTGTATTGTTGACAACTAAAGAAGTCTTTCTAGCAATCAAAGCCAAAAATCTTTATAAACTACTGGAAATAATAGACAACTAATGATAAAATGTATAATGGCGACTCGGAAGGGTGACCTTGAACAAGCAAAATAGAAATGGGAGGAAAATGAAGAGATTCAGCAACAATTTCCTTCTGACAGTGTTCTTTATATTCGCCATTCCTAGTAAAAAAAATTGATAGGGCTTAGAATTAGGTACAAAGGCGAAAATATGCATGTACACTCCGCGTAGATTTAGCGTGTGACATCGTTGACATTATTTAGTATTTGTCTGATGAATATTATTTTCTAATAGCTCTTTAACAGAATGTGTCTAAACTCAGGATTTCGTGTTGTAATTATTGCTTTTCTCATAAATGATAACTGTTTATTATAACAGTCCTTCTATATGGCAGTGAATACTGGACAATCTCATCAAATATGAGGAGACTTGAAGCAACGGAAAGGTGGTTCTATAGAAGGATTTTGAAAATACCATGAAACGAACATAGTTTTACGGCGAATTTATGTAATATCTGTCTAGAGTATGGCAGCGAATGCTGGACAATCTCCTCAAAGATGGAGACTTGAAGCAACAGAAATGTGGTTATACAGAAAGATGCTTAGGATACCTTGGACCGAAACATGTTAGCAACGGCGAGGTTTTAAAGAAAATGGAAACAAAAAAGGATACTTATACTTAACAGCAGGAAGATTCAGTTGAAATTTCAATGGCGCATAACGAGGAAAAAAGCTCAGAAAGTTTGATAGTCGCAGAAAAGATTGAAGACAAGCGGAACAGATTAAAACAAAGCATGATCTATCTATCAAGCTTAAGTATATATGGATGGAGGAACAAGGTTTAGGAGAGATAACAAAAAGCAAAAATTATTAGTAGCTACAAAGAAAAGGAAATTGTGGAGAGCCATGATCACAAACGTTCTGAAGAGAGATGATACGTAGAAGAATCAAATATTTAAAATATTGTAGTTCTCATCTGAATGTTTGAACGATTATGCAAAATCTCTTTGTCAGTGCTATATTAAAACAACACTATTTAATTGAAATTGTATATAACTATAAACACAAACACCCAGATAAAATAAATCACGGTAAAGAGGTGAATCGAAAAAATAATAAACAAGAAAATATACAAAATGTTTTAACCGATTTGCGATCCTCGGATCCAGTCTAGGACAAAGATGTAAATTGCTTGCATAACGTTTTAAAACAATACAATAACAACAGCCAGGAAATCGGCTGAGAGAAAAGAAACTCAACTTCCTGTTATATTAAATCCCAGCAGCCATTTCTTTTGCTTGCAGAGCGAAGGTTGTATATACCCAATGTATAATACAATATTATAATGGAATGATCAATATCAGTTACTTCATATTTTTTCTCTATCTTGTACTAATATTTAAATAATTATATTTATCATATATTGTTGTATCGTCGAGTTTAATGGCACCCAGAGAAGAATGGAGGGCTTAATATATTTATTCAATACCAGTATCCGGTGCTAACGGATACATACAAAAACACAGAACAATAAGTTACAAAACAATTAACAAGATAACATACAAAGGAATAGAGGGGGGTCAAATGCTG
>CAHIKZ030001453.1:0-10000 GCA_903632075.3 Acanthosepion pharaonis
CTCTCTTTAACATCACTGCTCCTTTTCCTCCCCATCACCCTCTCTTTTACATCTCCTTTCTCCCTTTTTCCTCCCTTTCACCCTCTCTTTTATATCACTGCTTCCTTTTCCTCCTTTTTTCACCCTCTCTTTAACATCACTGCTCCCCTTTTCCTCCACATCACCCTCTATTTTACATCGTTGTTCTGTTACCGTTCCCCTATCACTCTCTTTTACATCGCTTCTCCCTTTTCCTCCCTTTCACCCTCTCTTTATATCACTGCTTCCCTTTTCCTCCACATCACCCTCTCTTTTTACATCGCTTCCCTTTTCCTCCCTTTCACCTCTCTTTTATATCACTGCCTTTTCCTCCCTTTTCACCCTCTCTTTTACATCACTGCCCCTTTTCCTCCTTATCACTCTCTTTGCATCGCTGTTCCTTTTTCCCTATCCCCCTTACCTTTTTTTTTCTTTCTTTCTCTCCCTTTCAGATCTCGTCTTTTCTTCTTTTACTTCCTATTGTTTTTCATCTATTTTTTGTCCTTCTTCGTTGTTTCTGTCTTCATCCTATTTTTGCTAATTCTTCTTGTACCCTTTCCGCCTTCTTTCTTTCATTCTTTCCCTTATCTCCTTTTTCCTCTCCGTCTTCCCACCTTTGTTTTATTTTTTATATCCTTCGCTTACCAACTTTCTCTTCCTTTCTTCTTATTTCATTAATTTCTTTGTCGTTCTTTTCTTCTTTATATTGAATTGCGATCATTGACGAAAAATTATGCCATTTTTTTGTTTCTTTTCTGTCCCATCTTTTGCATCTTTGCCTCCACACTTTCATGTTCCTCTCACTGATGTCCTTCCTTCCTTCCTTCCTTCCTTCCTTCCTTCCTTCCTTCCTCAACCTTTTTTTTTCCGCTCATTACCTCTAACTCCGAAACCTCCGATTTCCGTCCTCTTATCATTCCGATATTTTTATTTTCATTCTGATGTGGTATCCCCTTCATTCTCTCAACATCGCAGATTTCCTCTGCAATCAATGTAATTTTCTTATTCCTCTCTCTCTTCCACTCTCTCTTCCCTCTCTTTCTTCCTCTTCCTCTACTCTCCATATATATATATATATATATATATATATATATATATGTATCAAACGCTATCCTTCTCTCTCTCTCAACATTTAATATCACTCACTTTCTCCCCATTCCTCTCTGTCTTTCAACATTTCTCTCTTTCTTTCTATTTCATTTTTATTCCCAGATAATTTTCCCTTATTTGGCAATTTTTTCTCTGTTTATTCACTTACACACACACACACACACACACACACACACACACACACACACACACATATATATATATATATATATATATATATATATATATATATATATATATATATCCCCGTTCATTCCCTCTCAGTTTCTCAGTTTAATTTTTCTTTTGCATGTCACTATATTCAATATCATTGCGCCCCCCTCTCTCTCTCTGTCTCCATCATTTAAAGCTTTATTACCCTTAGACCCTTTAACCTTAGAACATTCCTCTTTATTCTCTTTTCATTCTCTTCTGATTCCCTGTCTTTTTTCCGACATCTTCCATGATTCCGTCACCATTTCTTCTCTCCCCTGTCGTTCCCCAGCCTTACCCACCGACGTTCTTCATCCCTACCCATCTCTTCTTGTCTCTCTTCCTTTTATGACCATACCAGCTGCTGCAAGTCCCACACCCTATCGTTTAGCGCTCTTTCTCACCGCCATCGCCGCCTTCCGTCGTCCGGTAATCCGTAGTCACAGCCCGATTAGCGCTATCCGACCGGCTGGACATTGCCGTGCTCGTAGAAGAGGGCCCAGAGCCAGCGGCATCTCTTCGGCAACAAATGCCAATCATGCGGAACTACCATTTTCACATAACGCACGCTTTGATTCGACGCAGTTACTAGCGGCTCAACAATCCGGCCCAGTGAAAATTACAGCCAAGCAGAAAGTCTTCGGATCGAACAAAAAGCTAATCGTTAGTTTTTTGTCGTTTTTCTTGTTTTTATTTTTCCTCTTGGCTTTCTTTTTTTTTATGTTTTCCATATTTACTTCATATTTTTTTTTTTTGTCTCTTCTCGTTCTGACATTCGTGATTTTCTTCGTTTCGATATTTCTCATATGAATTCTCGTTCGTTTCTCGAAATTTCTTATTTTGTTACTTTTTTTCTTCTATTTCTTCCGTTTTGTTGTTTCTTTACATTTTCATATTTTAGTTTTTCTTCGTTTTTCTCTTTATATTCCTTTCTTTCTTTTTCTATTTTTCCTTTTCTTCCTATCATCTAAAGTAGTTTTCTCTATTTCTTTCTTTCTTTTCCTCTTCTAACTTAATTTTCTTTTTTTTCTTTCTTTCTTTCTTTCTTTTTCTCTTCTAACTTAATTTTTTTCTTTCTTTCTTTCTTTCTTTTCCTCTTCTAACTTAATTTTCTTTCTTTCTTTTCCTCTTCTAACTTATTTTCTTTCTTTCTTTCTTTCTTTCTTTCTTTCTTTTCCTCTCCTAACTTAATTTTCTTTCTTTCTTTCTTTCTTTTCCTCTTCTAACTTAATTTTCTTTCTTTCTTTTCCTCTTCTAACTTAATTTTCTTTTTTCTTTTTTTCTTTAACTTCTTTTCTTTCTTTCTTTCTTTCTTTCTTTAACTTTTTTTTTTCTTTCTTTCTTTCTTTCTTTTATTTTCTTTCTTTCTTTCTTTCTTTTCTTTTTCTAACTTAATTTTCTTTCTTTCTTTCTTTCTTTCTTTTTTCCTCTTCAAACTTCTTTTTTTTTCTTTCTTTCCTTCAAACTTTGTTTTGATTTCTTTCTTTCTTTCTTTCTTTCTTTTCCGCTTCTAACTTAATTTTCTTTCTTTCTTTCTTTCTTTCTTTCTTTCTTTCTTTCTTTCTTTTTCCTCTCCTAACTTTTCCCGTCTTTCGTTTTTATTCTAATATTTATCTTTTCATTTTCTGTTTTCTACACTAACATTATTCGCCACATTTTTTTAGTGAGTAGATTGCTTTAAAATTTTTCTTCACGATTTCCTTTTACTTTTCATAGATATTTTACGATCCTTTTTGTTTTCTTTGTATTATTTTCTCTTCTTTTTTTTCTGAAACTTCCTCTTCTTTCTGCACAATTTTACTTCTTTATTCCTCTTTTCACAAAAGAGTTCCAAGCCCGGATTTTTTTTTTCACTTTCACACGAATCTCTAACTTTTATTTCTACACCTTGTGTCGCGCCACTCGTCATTTTTCTTTGATTTCATTTCCGTCCTTTCTTTCCTCTTCCTCACCGCTTGAATCTCATCTTCTATTTCCAACCGCATTTTTCTTTTATTGGTTTATCTCGTTCCCCCCACCCCTTCTGTTGGACTTTGCCTCTTGTCTTTGTATTCTCATGATTTCTCGTGATTTCTCGTGATTCCTCTCCTCATCTTCGTTCGTAGTCATTTTTCTTTATTCCTTTATTCAACTTTCTTTATTCACGGCCAATACACATTTTCATTCTTTTGCAAGATTGTCTGGAGGTTAGTGCTTTGATTGAATATATATATATATATATATATATATATATATATATATATATATATATATGTATGTGTGTGTGTATATATATATATATATATATATATATATATATATGTAGGTATGAATACTGAACACACAAAAATACACGTATACATACACACACGCACATATAATAAATAAATATATATATTATATATATATATATATATATATATATATATGCCTATATATTTATGTATGTATGTATACTGAACATGCATAAACACACGCATACATGCACACACATGTATATAATATAGATATTGTCTTCATGTGTGTATATATATATATATATATATATATATATATATTGATACACATAAAGTCTTACAAACACACAGGTGTATACACATATATATATATATATATATATATATAATATGTATATTATTTTTATGCTCTATTTGTGGGTATATTGGATTAATGGATACCCCGGCTCGGCATTGAGCAATTGAACACAGTCTCTCCATTAGATTCACCATACTTGAAATAACTTGGGAATGAAACTCTTTTTACGGGTAAATATCAGCACAGACCGGTACATAGCCTTGATTTAAACTGGTCTACCGCAGAAATAAATGGTAAACTACTGCGGGAAATATCGAAAGATACATGATCGCCTAAGCGTGTATTATGGGTAAAAGAGTCCAATATTAGGGATAGAGCGTATGTCAGTAGAAAAGTGGACACTAGGATCCGCATTAAGCAGCGACAGTCCGTTTCATTCTTGAACGCAATCTTCAGACTTCGAAGAGAATCAAACTCTGTCATAAGAAGTCATGGTTAATAAACTTGAGCAAAACCCAAATTTCGCACGAATAAGAAAATAAATAATGTGTTGTCTGAATTTATTGTTCCAAATTTGAATTTTGTTTACATTAATACTATTCACCCAAAACGCTTATAGTGTTACAGAAAATGAGTGACCTAATTTCTTTAACAAAAGAAGACAGGTGAGAGGCGACAAGCTAGTCTTGAATCTAACAATTTCTAATAGATTTGTCAGACCACTATCGAGGGTGTATAACATAGTCCTTCAATAAATAATAGAGACATTGTATTGACCAAGTTTTAATATTCGCTAAACCTGTTGTTAGTGTTATTAACAGACTTGTCCATTGCATTACAGCCTTGATTGTCGTCGCTGTATCGGGCGTAAAGAATCAACTTGCCACGACCGTAGTCAAGAATTGTCCATTTCTTATATGCGTTTTTATATATATATATATATATATATATATATATATATATATAGTGTCATGCGTGATACACGTTTAGACGATCATGTATCTTTCGATGCATGACTGACAAGGCAAATTTTTTCTCGCAGTAGGTTTCCATTTCTTTCTGCGGTAGACAAGTTGCCATCCAAAACTATAGAACCCAGTCTGTTCTGCTATTTACCCATAGCTGGAGAGAGAAGAAGAGGATTCATACCTTTCCCAAGGGTATTAGAACGTAAGTGAATGCAATGGATTCGACTGGAATTCGAACTTGGCTCTCCGATTCCTCAATCCGAGCTGCTAATTTCGATCTAGCACTAGACATGCCCACTTACTTGATGTCAAATAGAGTTTTCAACGTATTGTTTTCTGACAAATCAATAAACTTCATTTGTAAAACCTCAGTAACCTCTGATATGTTAGGTGAGGCTGAAAAGCAAGTTTCAGGTTGAAATTACGCTTTTCAAAATCAGCGAGTGTTCTGCTGTATTCTTCTACAAGAAGCGGGGTTGTGGGCATGACATCTAAATCTTCAGCTCGAACTCCGGCTCCGGCTCCGGCTCCGGCTCCAACATTTTGAAATTTCTGACTCCAGCTCCGGCTCCCAGCTCTAGATAGTCTCGCAGTAATGATTGATATTCCTTACTAAAATTGGTCCTTGCTCATAGGCCATAATAGACTGCTATTAATCTAAATTCTAGTTGATATACCTCTGCCTTTGCTAATCTCTTATTATTGATTATAATATAATCAATAATTGATTATTGATAACAATATAAAATTAGCAACATATTTTAATATTTTTATCCTTTGTTAATTCTAAGTTCAATGTTTCAGTGAAAATTTCAAAGAACAAATAATGTTAAAAAATATAAAGTTCATTTTTAACTGAAGTGGTGTGAAATTAGTATCGATAGATATGAAAAGAGCCAATGTTGAAAATATTTAGTTACTCAGGTTGAAAAGTAGTAAGTAGGTTGGTAACAAGATGACGTATACTTTTACCAAGCAGCGTTTTTCGCTGGTCGAAGAGAACGGAATTCGATTTTTTTTTTTATTACAGCAGTCCTTAGTTCGGTTAGAGTTCTTCTTGTACAGCAGAAGTTTTTCTTTGTAAATGAGTCGTAGAAATAAATTTGTCATCAATGTTCTGAGAAGCCAACACTTAAATTGAGTTACATTTGCATCCTTCTACGTTCAAGTCTCTTCCTTTGTTTACTGACTTATGTTGTCAGCACTTTGTATTAGTTTATATGACAGTTTATTTTCCCGCACCAGCTGGTGAATTTATTTTTCTCTAATTTTCCAAAAGCGATGCTTCTCAGTGGTTGAATATTTATTTCTAACATAGGCTCGAGAATTTCTTTATTTGTTTCTCTAGTTTCTCCAAGGCGAGCCTTCTCGTTTATTGAATATTTATTTCACACCTAGTCGTGAATTTCTTTTCTTGAATTGGTAATCTCGCAAGCTAAGCTAGAGAAGTCTTATTTTTATTTTTTTAAAAACTTTTTACTCTCTACAGTAGTCATGAATATTATGAAGGGCCAACTGATAAGTTGTGTTACGTTTGCATCGTTCTATGTCGAGGTCTCTCCTATTTTTTTTTTACTGTCTTCTGTCTGTTGTCAACACTGTATCAGTTTAGGATTAGGGTTAATTTTTTCGCACCAGCTGGTGAATTTCATTTTGTTTTCTCTCTAATTTCACAAACGCGATGCTTCTCAGTGGTTGAATATTTATTTCTAACATAGGATCGAGAATTTTTTTTCTCGGTTTCTCTAGTTTTTCTAGACCTCTCGTTAGTTGAATAAATACTTCACACCTAGACGCGAATTTTTTTTTTTTTTTTTTTTTTGAATTGGCGATTTCGCTGGCTAAGCTAGGGAAATTTTCTTTTTCCGGCTTTTTTCTTTTCTGCTCTTTACATTAGACATACTTACGGTAAGAAAATAATTAAATAAAAACACTGATAAGAGATGATTTGAATTTTGTGGTCTTTTTTCTAGCTAGAAATAATTTAATTTTTTTCATACGGTATATACGATTTTTTTCTTTAAATATTTCTATCGAGTTTTTCTTATCATGGAAAAAAAGAAGAAAACAAAGGCAACTAGCTAAAATTGTTAACAAGGGAAAGGTGAAAAATTAGCCAAGGCGTGACCATCAGAGACACCACTAAGTCACTAACGAAAACTGTTGTTACAAACAGAATAATAATAGTGTGATGATATATATAATTTTGCTATAAAGATCTTGATGGTTCCAAGTTAACATCAGAGGAGAAACCTTAGACAACTAAAAACACATTAGTAATGCATTTTTCATCACCAGTAACACCAACTTAGAATTATGAATTTAATTATTGCTGAGAAAGAGGAAAATTTATTGTGAACTTTTAGTTAAGTGAGTGGAGCTGGAGCAAGTACACTTTTCGCTGGCTCCAACTGGGTCTAAATTATTTGGCTCCACAGCCCAGCTCAAAAGTTGCAGAAGGCCGCAACTGATGACCCAGAAGGCCGCAGGTTCCCCACCCGTGCAATAGACCTTGCTACTCATAATGCACCCCTATCGAGCCAAAACACAATACACATGGCGTAAATATTGCTTTCAAGTATGAAACAGGCTGACGCCTATAGGTTTCGATTTTTATTTTCACATACGCTCTATCTTTCTCATCAGGAACACCACTAAAGCATCATATTAATGTAGCATCCCACGTTAGATATATATATATATATATATATATATATATATATATATATATATATATATATATCAACAAATATGATTCTATTTTAATTTTTATATGTATATATATTTCTATAAGCTTACATATGCGAGGCACGTTAGAGTAATTGATTGAGGAATCAGAGAGCCGAGTTCGAATTCCAATCGAATTCTTTGCATTCACTTACGTGCTAATACCCTTGGGAAAGGGATGAATCCTATTCTTCCCCACCCCCCATATCCAGCTATGAGTAAATAGCAGAATAGACCCGGTTCTCTAGCCTTGGATGGCAATTGGTCTACCACAGAAAGAAATGGCAATCTACTGCGGGAAAAAAATATGCCTCGTCAGTCATATATCGAAAGATACATGATCGCCTAAGCGTGTATCACGCATGGCACATAACTGACTGGTATTCCGTACTTCTTTTTTTCCACGCTTTTTAAGAAGAAAGATATTTTCTCATTTAGAGCAGCTATTAATTAACACCGCGCACACATCCTATCTTTGAGATAGAATAAGCAAATTGACTTCCGTTAAATATATTATATATATATATATATATATATATATATATATATATATATATATATATATATATATATATATATGTATCTATTTTAACACAAAAATAGCGCAGTCTCGGATTGAGGAATCGGAGAGCCTGAGTTCGAATTCACGGGTTTTCAAATCCATTAGATTGAGTTACGTGCTAATACCCTTGTGAAAGGTATGAATCCTCTTCTCCTCCTTCCCAGCTATGGGTAAATAGCAGGACAGATCGGATTCTATAGCCTTGGATGGCAACTGGTCTACCACAAAAAATGCGGGAAAAAATCTGCCTCGACAGTCTAAGCGTGTATCACGCATAGATTTAAGAAAGAAAAATGCGAGCCTGTATATGATCTGAAGTGATAAAATATGAGCCACTACTACCTAATAATTTGTAGATCCTGCCTTCACCTGAATGACGCTGGTTAGACGATGTGGGGCTAAATGCGTGTATTATATATATCCAGGCACGTTCCAATATTGTTCATAGCTGCGTTGCGTTTGTTGTGTGTCCCCATAAATGCTCAATGGGGTTTAAATCTGCTGAGAGGAATGACTAATAGATTACGTTGAAGTCAGGAGTGTTTCTCTTACCCGTGGAAGAATGCGCGCGCATTATCAGATTGGAGCAACCCATCACAAGCAGAAAACATAGCTAGCATAAACGGGTAATAAAAGATCTGGAACACGTTCTGTGTATGTAAAACCTGATATAGCAGAACCAGATTTCACTGACGTTCCTTGCAAAATCCAACAAAACGAAATTCACATAATTACAGAACCACCACTAGCTCGCACAACATCCCTTGTTAATAGTCAGGAACCAGAGCTTTATGTGGTCTCCCCTTCGCACACCTGATCAACTGTCTGTGCGAAAAAGCGGCAAGTGTGAGCGCATCTAACCTCATGTGATACAGCGAGTCTTCCATCGTCTTCTTTTTTTTTCCCAGACGAGATGCAGCAGTTGGTGCTGTGCTTTAAATAATTGTTGATGGTTGACGTCTACGAAACCACACAAAAAGTTGTTGGTTAAGTTACTCCTCCCAATTACAAGCCATCTTTCCTATCAACGGCTCGTGTCCCCAAATTTACATGGCCGTTTGGAACTGAGAGATTTCATAGATACAATTTGGGAATGCTTTCGTCTATAACATCGAGTAGTTACCACATCGGTAGTGGAATTTCCCATCAATAATTAAGAATCACAAGGTTTTTTAAATCCGATCAGCATGTACTCGAAAGTACAATTATACGGTGGATTAATGGATAGCAGCTCGAATTGAGGAATTGGAGAGCCGAGTTCGAATCCCAGTCGAATCCATTCACTTAGGTGCTGAAACCCTTAGGAAAAATATGAATCTTCTTTTTCTCCCCCGCCAGCTATGCGTAAATAGATGGCAACTGGTCTACCGCAGAAAGAAATGGCAACTTACTGCGGGAAAAAAAATCTGCCTCGTCAGTCATGTATCGAAAGATACATGATTGCGTAAGCGTGTATCATGCATGACACATAATTGAATATTTGTAATTAAAATGTTCAATATGGAAGAAGCACTGTGAAATAATGGATAGCGGCTTGGATTGAGGAATTGGAGAGCCGAGTTCGAATTCCACTCGAATCCATTATATTCACTTACGTGCTAATACCCTTAGGAAAGGTATGAATCCACTTCTTTTCCCTCTAGCTATGGGTAAATAACAAGACTGACCGTGTTCTATTTGCCTTGGATGGCAACTGGTCTAACGCAGAAAGAAAAGGCAACCTGTCGCGGGAAATAAATCTGCCTCGTCAGTCATGCATCGAAAGATACATGATTGCCTAAGCGTGTATCACGCATGGCACATAACTGACTGATCTGGGCTCCTCGGCGTGGTGTAATGGTTAGCGAGGTTGTCTCGCTGAAACGATTACGACTGAATAGTGAGTTCGATCCTCACTAGGTGCTCCATG
>CAHIKZ030001453.1:15000-35000 GCA_903632075.3 Acanthosepion pharaonis
TATATATATATATATATATATATATATATATATATATATATATATATTTTTAAAAAATTGTGACAAATTCTTGAAAAAGTTTCATTTGCTGTAAATCAGAAACCATTCACGAGTTGTTCAAGAAAAATGATCATTTCTACCACTAACTTAGGGGAATAGATACAAAAATGTCGAATTTAAACTAATCTATATCTATAATTCTCAAAATGTGAATATGTCTGTCTGTGTGTATGTCTGTCTTGTAAATGTCTGTCTGTGTAAAATCGGATGTTGTTTATACGTTTCCACAGTTTTCAGCCGATTTCGATGAAATTTTTTTGTGTTTTATAGATAATTCTTCAGTGACGGTTTTGGGTCCAAATTGGCTGAAAAAAATTAGAAACTTGAAGGTGAAAAATCAAAAAAACTGATTTTTTTATACTTTGCGCAAAAATCGAAGGCAAAATATAATGTCTGTAAAAAAACAGCGTACAATCAGTTTAGAGAGTTGAAATCTAACGCAAAAGATTATTAGAATTATTAAAAAAATATCTATTATAAATAAGAATTATCGCATATTATTATTATGACGGTCCATAGAAGAGGTTCCTTCCTTGCAAGATTGAGAACGCAAAAATGGCGATTTTCAGCCCCCGCCACCACCATTCAAATTGTTAACCCCCCGCCATTTGGGGATGTGCCTCAGTTGCACCAAATTGCTGTTACTAATATTGATTTTCGGGTAGGCTGACTTTAAACTTAAATTGCTCCAATTGAACAGACTAAATTTCCAGTAATGAAACACTCGATCGAAGACGGTTTAGACTGCTAGTTTATTAATAAAGTTAAATTTATTTGAAACATTTCTATTAAATACGGAGGAATGAATTTAAATTTAAGCTTATATTCGAATCCATGAAGGAAAACGTTAATTTTTAGAGAATGAAAGTTCACGGTAATTTTTATTAATTACTGGGAAACGCGAAAAATTGAAAGGAATTCGAAACGAATTTGAGAGTTGCTTATTTAGTAATATTCAGAATTTAATAATTAAAATAAAGTAACATTTAATGCATGCACATGTTTGAGTAGAAATCACTGATTATTTAAAATAATAAATTGACAACGAGCGGCGACTGTAATCGAAAGGCTTATTAAAAGAATGCGACCCTCAGAAAGGATCGAACCAGTGTTTCCTATTTAAGCTGGGAAAACCACCTTGAAAATAGACGTGCTTTAACCGCTCAGACACGTGAGAGCTCACAGCAAAGCAAAGCTAAATTACAACAATGAGAAAATTTTTTGGTTTAAAAAATATATATTATTTATATATATATATATATATATATATATATATATATATATATATATATATATATATATATATATATCAATATATATATATAAATTAATTAATGATATTTTATTTTAAGAATATAATTAAAAATTAAATCAAATTAATTTTAAAATTTAATAAAATTGAATTTGGAGTTTTTAAAAAATGTTTTTTGAAACATGGTAATTCCTGTGTAGCGATGAAATTTATTTTTAAAAAAAGTTAACATATATATATATATATATATATATATGTATATAAATAAGTTGAAAAGAAACAGTAAGATATAAAATCCGGTGTTCTTATAGATATTTTATTTTACACAAAAATTGGAAAAAAAAAAATTTAAATCAAAATTTATAATAATATATATATATATATATATATATAAATATATATATATATATATATATATTTTTAATTGCATATATATATGTATATATATATATGTTAACTGATTTCAAAATACAGTATTTGATGAATACTGTATTTTTAAATGGATATATTTATATATATATATATATATATATATATATATATATTGGCTATTAATTGAAAATAAAATTTTATATATATATATATATATATATATTTTAATGATTTTAAATATATTTTATCTGATATATATATATATATATATATATATATATATAATATATATATATATATATATATATATATATATATATATATATATATATATATATTTATTTGTTAAATGATTTAAAAAATACGGTTTCATCGTTACACAGGAATTACCATGTTTAAAAAAACAGAAACCAACAACTTCAAATTCAAGTATATTAATTTAAATGCATTAATTCTCATTTTATCTTCTTCAGGTTTTTTGGATCGAAAGAGACTTTGAAGATGAAGCAGAATTAAATCGTTTTTTTTTTAATTTTAACTGCATTTTTTATTACTTCCGACATTATTATATATGTCAGTTATCAGTTATCTCCTGTTAATTCCCCTCGCAAAGATATGAATACTAAAACTGTTGTAAAAACGTAAATAAATTGCAGTTTTGTGACAATTGTAGGAAGCTGTTAATTCTAAAGCTTGTTTTTGGCACAAGGCCAAGCATACAAGGTCTTCCAATGAGGATCGAACCCGCATTAGTAACAATTTATTCATCTAGCTTGTTGACCATTAAATTATGCTGGTTTACCTACGAGTAGCAGAACTTTATTTACTATATTAAATGTAACAGACAAAAACGTTATACTTGAAAGAGAGATGTAAATAAGTTTAGAATTTAGAGATAATTTCCAGTCACAAAAATTAAATGTTTTTTCCAGGTTTGATCAAAAACGAAAGTCCTAAAAAAAAAAAAAAAACCTGGAAAGAAAACCGAAGTTTCGTAGAAAAACTGACACCTCGTTCATCATTTGCATAATTTTCTAAATTCTAACAGTAAGTTAACATCAACCGCAAATATTTGGCAATTAAAAACATTATCGTTAATAATCTGTTGCTAAAAACACACTAAAATCGACAACATTACAGATATATTAAAATAAACAGTAACAAAATAAAGTGTAAAATAACAAATAAAATTAGCAATTCTTATTATGTCTTACACACGCATGCGCGTGCACACACATATACAGATATATATATATATGTGTGTGTGAATGTGAATGGATAAACATAATATATTTAGGTACCAAGCCTTCACTAAAACATCTTTTATTAAATATAATGGATAAGGAATGTGTGTTAAGTGTTTGGGCGAGTGGCTTCTGGTGTTAAGTATTTTTCTGAAAATTTGTAAAGGAATTTGCATAATTTATGTGCATTGCTCCAAGTACTTTGGCCATCTCTTGTTATTTTCAAGGTAAGAAGTGAGAAGGAGAGTCAAAACTGAATGAGTGTTTATGCTGTCAGCCATCCGGAATTTGAATATGAATTTTCGATTACATTCGCTATGGTGGATAAAGTAACTTCTCGCGTGACGTGAACATAACTTCATTTCGGCTACATTATTTTTGGCAGTTATTTTTTGTTTGAAAGTTTAATATTATTTTTTGTTGCTAAATTTTTTTTTTTTTTTTAATGAGTAGGTTTTCTATTTTCAAGGACCATCTGTTATTCCAACAAATACGTATTCTGGGGATCAGTACATTGCTCTACAATTACAGATGGAGGTTATTTTTTATTATTTTTTATTTTTTTTAAGCATTTCACCCCAAGCAAGGCGGAAAGCCACTAGCACGCAAGGGGTTACAGAGAGTTGGAGCGAGAGCAAAGAGGAGTGATAGAGGAAAGGATGAAGAGAAGGATAGGGGATAGATCAAGGCATCTGGAGACGTCGATTGACATTACATTTGAATAGTTGGAGATTATAGCTATCAGGGAAACAGGAAAAGGGGAGGGAGTTGCACAGTCGAGAAGTACGAGACATGAAGCTATTGGAGTAGAAGAAACGGCTACATTTAACAGTTTCGACAGTGAAAGGGTGAGAAAGAGATGCCAGCCTAGTTGAACGCTTAAATTCATGAAGTCTGGGAACCAGCGAAAGCAGCTCATCGTAGCAGTTACCATGAAAGTATTTGTAAAAAAGACAGAGGGAGGCGACGGCACGTCTGTGAGAGAGCGACAGCAGACGAGATGCCAGATCAGGGCCAATTATATTGCATATCCGTCTTTGGATTTTATCAAGAACCTTGAGACAAACAGATGTGGCTCCAGACTATATATGGCAGCAATACTCCATGCAAGGGCGAATGGTGGATTTGTAGATTTGAAGGATCGACGAGAAAAATTTCCTGGCGCGGCCCAGGGAGCCAACTTTCCTTGCGGTGGACAAAGCTATTGACTCAATGTATTTGTTCCATTTCAGGTCAGCAGTCAATGTGAGACCGAGCAGTCGAAAAGAGGTGTTCTCGTGGAGTTGAGCGTCAGACATTCTAATGGGAGGGGGGCAGAAAATGGTTCTCTGTGGTGAGTAATAGAGAGCAGTTTTGTTTTTGAGGCATTAAAGTTAACCAGCCAAACCCTGCCCCAGTTCACAACCCATTGAAGGTTCTTTTTAAGACAAACGGCCAGGTTAGTTTTGTCAGTGACACTAGATTTGTGGATTGTTTTAATGTAAGCTTTTATCAGTTTTCTCCTTTTTTGGGGTGGGGAGGTAATTTTTATAATGTTTTATAATTTCTAGCATGTTTTCAGCGCAGCTGTATAATAGGATGGAGTAATGGTTAGTGGCTTGGATATAGATGGAGTAATGGTTAGTGGCTTGGATTGAGGAATCGGAGAGCCGAGTTTGAATTCCAGTCGAATCCATTACATTCACTTGCGTGCTAATACCCTTGGGAAAGGTGTGAATCCTCTTCTTCTCCCTCCATCTATGGGTCAAACTGGTTTCTATTGACTTGGATGGCAACTGCTCTAGGAGAAGGAAAACTCTGAATTCAAACCCGGAGTGGATCCCCTAAGGCGGATGGACGGCACTTTGTTCTACCTTCCGGCAACTCCTGCAGCTGTGCTGGTACCAAACTGTATTGGTTTATCCTTTCCTTTCGACTCTGCTAACAAAGCCGAGAGGGGTAACTAGACGTCCAGGCTGCCCTATTTCTCCATATATCCCGTCCAGGCTCGTAGCGCATCGCGCTGCTCCATCGTCTCATGAGACGGACGGATGCCGGCGATATAGCTAAATTTTAGGATATGTTAAATATATTAAGCAATAAGCTTTATTCCGGGAAGTGTCTGTTCGTGTGATTGATGACTATTTTACATCTATTTGTTTTTACTTTTTTTATTGCGTGATTTGTTCAATCATATGATACATTGTTTTCAATTGTATTTTTGTCTTATTTTGTGCGAATGCCAGTTTTATCACAATCGCCGATACTGAACACTCTTCTTTTACGTGTCCCTTCAGAAGGTGATGAATCATGGTTCTCCACAGCTTCCTATCCTTTGTAGCTCTTAACAATGTCTGTTTTTTTTATTTTTTACTTTGTTCTGTCATCCCATTTACACAAGTTCCATAGCTATGTTACTCGCCGTTTACCACTTTCTCTCTCTTATCTTCAATCTAAAAAAAAGTATCAAATTCTCCGAGCTCTCCTTCCTCATTATGTGCTCCAAAATTTCAACAGTACTTTTTTCGGATTCCAAGTATCAGTGTCCTTTTTTTGTTTACATTTTCCTTAAAATTTTCTGTTTTTCTAATATTTTTGAAATTCATGAAGAGCCAATAAATCAAACAAATTATATTTGGAAGATTATGGCAAAAGCCAAAAATCTGCTCATCATGGAAGTTCAAGAGAGTAATTTGGCATGGATATAGACACAACGTGTTTACTGTCAGATGTAGTTGCATAAATGTTGACGAGGACATTGCTAGAGGTTCGAAGTCGGGCATTTAACTTTTTTAAACCTAAAATTTTCATATTAGACCTCCATCTAATATAATCTACATCTTCATTATATATCAATATCTATCTACAGTTTTGTTATTTGAAAGTCTGTACAAAAAATTATCTATCTATTCTATCTATCTATCTATCTATCTATCTATCTATAAATAAATCAGTTTTTTTCAAAAATTCATTAAAACACAAATCTCTTTCTAAATCATCTAAATATCTATCACTCACTATCATCTATCTATCTATTTATTTTTACAATATATTTATCTAAAATATCTATCTATCTGTCAGATATTATCTAATATCTATTTATCTATCATTAAAATCTATCTTTTCTATTTTCTATATCTATCTATTATCTATCTAATCTATATCTATCTCTAAATATCATATCATATCTATATCTATCTATCTATCTATCTATCTAAATCTATCTATCTATCTATCTATTTATTTATTTTTATTTATCGCTTTATTTACCTATGTATATTGACATTTTAGTAGATTTTATCATGTTTTTTTTCAATCTCTGCAAATATTTGCTTGACAGTTTGTTTCACCTGGCGTTGCTTAGCAACGATTCAAGGATTTATGAAGGGCCGTTTTACTTGGATCGCTTATATCCTTGCAGGCTGTTTTGTCCCTGGGGCTTAAAAACATTTCCAGCTGACATTTTTTTACCGTCCTTCCAATATTCATAAGGGCACGGCTCATGACTTAGCAAGTAAAGACGACCGTATCTTATCTGGTCAATGTGCAGAAATATTGTCTTGAACAAGTTTCTTGCGCCTCAAAAAAAAATCTCTCAAAAGATAGATAGATAGATAGATAGATAGATAGATAGATAGATAGATTGATAGATAATGAAAATGAACTGATGATAATGAAGATTGAAAATGATGTATATATATATATATATATATATATATATATATATATATATATATTTATACCACACACATATATATATATATATATATATATATATATATAGATAAATAGATAGATAGATAGATAGATAGAAAGATAGAAGAAGTTGATGAAATAAATAATGAAAAAATGAAATTTATATATAATAAATATATATATATATATATATATATTTATATATATATATATATATATAAGAAAAAAATAAAATAATGAACTTTTTTATTGAGGAATTTTTAGAAGAATAAAAAAATAAAAAAATATATATATATATATATATATATATATATATATATATATATATATAGAGAGAGAGAGAAAGAAAGATAGATAGATAGATAGATAGATAGATAGATAGATAGATATAAGATAGATAAAAGCTGTTTTGGAAAATAAAAAGTTCGTTTCATCGTTCTCTCGGTGTTGCTCTTTTTCACGCACACACACATGCATATACACACACACACACGCACAGACATTAATAAATAAATTTAAAATGAACGTGAAACATTCAAATAAAGACACATATTTGAATGATTTAAATCACAGAACATACACACACACACACACACACACATAAAACTAAAAATGTTCACCAGTTTCACTGGGTTCATGAATCTTAATTTTTTCTCGTAACTAAAATAAAAAAAATAGAATAAAAAACAAATAAGGAATAAAAATTTTAAAATTAGATAAATTTAGAATTTTTTTTTAAAAACATTTACGCAAAAAATTGAAATTTTATTTTTTTGGATTTTTTTTTTTTGTTTATTCTCTGATTTCAAATAATTCATCGCAGACTTTTAAAAATCCTTAAATTCAGGAATCATATCTCTTGAAATTCTTAAATTTGTTGTTGTTGAAAATATGTTTATTTTAAAAATCTTATCTAACTGTAAAGCACTGTCAATTTCTCACAAATTTAATATAGTTCATCAAAAAAAAAATTATATAAAAAATTTTAGTAAATATTTTTTGTAGACATTTTAAAAAATAAAATTAACAGATAGAATTGAGAAGAATTATTTCTCCTTTTTACAAAATGCAAATCCCACTTTTTTGTGGCGTGGGTGGAGAAATATTCGTGTGTTTTTTTGGTTTAATGTTTTTTTTCAGTTGCTCAATCATTTCCTCATATTTTTATTTTTCTGTACGATGAAAATATTTTTATTTTCTTGAAAAATAGAATGTTAAAATCAAGGCTTAAAATTGATTGAAATTTTTAATAAAAGTTTAAATTTCTTTTTAAAACTTGAAAACAATGTGATTATTTTCTAATTAATATTGTTTGCATTTTACAGATTAAAGTACAACACTGACTGCTGGAAAATAAGGAAAGTGTTCTGGTCTGTTTAGGGGCCAGAAGGAAGACACGGAAGACGAACGTCAGTTGAATAAAGTATATTGAAGATATATAGAAAACAATAGTGTTAGTAATAAGTAGATTGAGTCTATTTTCACTTTGTTTATTCACCCTCTTCTCATCCGATAAAAAAATCGCAGTTTGTATTTATGAGAGGAGGAAAGATTGAATTTATACTAAATATAAGGGTTTACCATAACATAAATATTTAAATATATATATATATATATATATATATATATATATTATAAAAATGTTTCATTAAATAATATAATACATATAAATAATATAGACAAGTTTTGTCGATTTATTTTAAATAAGTTCCTTTCATACACGAGTTAGTCGTTGCTTTGAAATTTTCCCCGCAGCAAAAAAAAAATATCATTATTGTTTCGTCCGTGTATTGGTTGATATATTGAAAAGTAATTGCCATCTTTGATAATGTTTATATATTTAAATAAAAGTTTAAGATTGGATTTAAACATATCAGAAATGGTGATTTCCTTTCGTCTTTCAATGATAATGTTCTTTTATCAGACAATATGAAAAGAACTTAAAATAAATAGACAAAACTTGTCTATATTATTTAATGAAACATGCATTAATGAAAAATTGCTGCCTAAATGTTATGGCCTGTTTAGGGGCCAGAAAAAAAGACACGGAAGACACGGTTGAAAAAGTATATTGAAGATATATACAAAACAATAGTGTAAAGTAGATTAGCACTGCGTCTACTATAAACAATTTTCTCAAATCAATATTTATTACGTACAAGTAGACTAATAATTTTGGCACAAAGGCCGAAAAGGGGGGATTAAGGCTGGTCCACACTAACTATCTTATAAAATATTTTAATCCGATTCACGATCCATTCATACATTTAAATTTCCACATTCACCTTAACAAGAACTCATCCATCACCAAACAATCCTAATTATTCATATTAACCATATTAAAATCCTCTAGCTTTTGACCAAAACGATTGATGTACATAAAATTTAATGATGAAATAAAAATATATAAAAAATCTATGATGAAAATGAGAGGGGAGGAAGATGGACTTTTTTAATAAAATAAATATCAACACAAATCAAATTAATTGATGTTAGTAGGGAAATTCCATTATTCAAAACAGAGAGGCCACTGTATTCTGCCCATTGGACAAAATCAAGCATTTTTTTGCTAAAAATGGGAAAAGTAATAAAAAATCATACGGGCATGGTATATATATATGACCCAGTCGAGATAGTGGGGGTAAAAAAAACAAACTGTAAGAGGTTGGGAATCTCAGAATGGATCATAAAAAAAAAGTGGCCAAAAAATTTTAAAGGGGAACAAAACTTAAAACATTATTTAGTTACATTTGAATTGTCTAATTCCTAACCAATTTTAAGGAAACCATCCTGATGTAATATTAAACATTTTGATAAAAAACACTTCTCTCTCTGGTATACTCTCGCAATTTGTATTTATGAGAGGTGGAGATAGTCAGTTATACTGTAAGGGGTTTACCACAACAGAAAGACTGAAATGGAAGATGAAGATAGAAAATAAAGTCATGTTTTCTCTGACTTAACTTCTTTTACAACGGAAATATAAATTTTTAAAAACTTTTCACATGGTAAATGTTATTCAACTTCGATTCAAATTATTGTGTAAAATGTTTGCACATATGATTGAAATTTAGATTCTCTGGCAATAAGCTATAATCACAGCGATAAATCCTCGAATAGATTCATAGAAAAACATCATGAAATCGGGTAAAATTAATTACAAATCTTCCAAGGTACGGAAAAAAACCTCGTGGCAGATTTGCCAAAAGATCTCTTATGAGGCGTCCAGAAAGTTAGCTTCATCGATATATATAAAACAGAGCATGTCTGTGTGTTTATGTGTCTGCCTGTCTGTTTAATATCGTTTCACTCTAGATCCATCAAACCGATTTTGACCAAACTTGGCACATACATTGTACCATGAAAGAGATAGATTTCTAGCGTTAAAAAATCGACAATTTAAACAAATTAATAATCAACGAAGCCGATCAAAAATCGATAAATTCAACTTTTTCTCCCCGATTTCGTTCAGACCCGGTATATAGGTTACTTACATCATGACGAGCTCAACGATACCTGATTTTTATTTTTACGCCACTGCGTTTAGTGAAAAAACAGCGAAAATCGAAAAATCGATTTCAACACAAATTTTAAACTAAAAACTCCTTCAAATTTCAGGCGATCTCATACAAACTTCACTCAATTGTAGCCAACAATAATCTGATTATTTAGCAGTCATTTAACTTGATAATTGAACCCACTCATATAGTGAAAAACCGCGTAAATAGCGAAAAATGGTGATTTTTATTGATTTCTTTTTTATTTCTTGTTGATCTTTCAACCGATTTTTATCAAACTTAACAATTGCTTTATAAATGTATACTCTTCTACATCCCTGGTAGCACACTGACAAATTGAATTTCAAAAACTACAAAATAATTGTGGACTGAATTGGGTCTTCATGTTGTATGTTTTATCCTTTCATATCATCGTCTAACTTCGATTGAATAAATACAGACTACTTCTGTTATATCAGTAATTGCATTAATTCAAAATGTTTTTAATGAATGTACTTTAAAGTAATAGATAGACTCTGTTACATGATGCTGTTTTTGCTCCATTTTAATTGAACACTTTTTCTGATCGACCAGTTAGATATGGCTGCTAGTAAATAATATTTTTGTCGTAAATATCATTGGATTAGGAAGTATGAAATTAGCTTTTAATTTAGTGAGTTTTCATTTGGTGAACGACTTTAATTTATGAATGACTTGCACTCTACAATGAACATGCATATAATGTGGTTTATGTCGCAACGAGATCACAACTTCTTCTGCTTACCGCCAACACAATGGCCATGTTCAATACATGGGCCACAAACTGCCCACCACCATCGGAAACCTTCTGATTACTAACCGACCATAAACTATCTACCACTTGCACAATCCGCTTGTGCCCCTCATGGTAACAAATTGCCTACCGTCTCAAAATTGTACGCGTGTTTGTTTTTTCTGCTTTATCAATATTCAATCCGGGCAATGGATCAACGTTAATGGGTAAAATTTGCTACTCTGTATCAATGACTTTTTTATGTGGAGCTGAGTGAATCTATTTAAAAAAAAACAACAACAAAAAACACCCACCCAGCTCAGTCATTGCTCCCTGTAGACAATTCGTATGCTTACACTCCTATTAAGGGTCTATTTTTTTCAAAATGTATTCGCTTTTATCTCATTTTCGTTTTTTAGAGTTTTTTTTTTTTTGGTTTGTTTTCGTAGCTAAAAGAGTAATTTTAGGATTTGGCTCTGAATAATTCCATATCGCAAATTCCAAATATACGGAAATGTAATATGAAAATTTTATTGGTGCTACAAAATTTTTTAATATGAATAACCGAACTAATTTTTTATATATTGTTATGGGACCTTACCCATAATAACATAACATGGACTATTCCATACGTAATAAATACTGCGCCTCAAGAGGAAGCAGGAGTTCAGTCTGAAGTCGGGCGACCGGCTGACCGGCTGATCGGTTGAACTCTCTGCCTTCGGGGGGGAGGAACCCGAACGAGGCTACGCCGAAGGGCGGAGTCTCTTTCGGGAGGTAAACCGACCCTGAACCCGTTTATACGGGTTCAAAGGGCATATTTTTTGGCCGAGCCCACGGGCTCGGAGATCCCACGTTAAACCGGCCTTGTGCCACATGATGCCCCCTTGTGGGGGGGTGACTAAATACTGTTCAGTTGAAGTCTGGAGGAAGTCCGTCAGGAGTCTGTCAGTCAGTCAGAGCGAGCGAGTCAGTCAGTCGAGTCAGAGGCAGTCTGAAACAGAGTCGCGTTCAGACAATTACTACTAAATCTGATTGTTCATACTAACACTTTCTACTTCTCTGTATATATTCCTATTTGTAATATATCTGTATTATCCCATATCCGTGTTCGAGTTCTTCTTTATTGGTTCTACCTTGGACTATCACCGTGGTACAAGGAACCGAACCATAACAATAATATTCATGATCGACAATTAAAAAGAAAAAAAAAAAAAAATTGGCAAAATTTAAATGTTTTAAGTGAAAAAACAGAGCTAAATCGAGGTGAATATATAATTCATCACTAAAATGGAATATGAAAGAGAAAAAAAATGATTTTTTAAATAGAAACCACTTAGAGACCGAATAGAAAATTCAAGGCATCAGCACATATATCGATAGTCTTAGTAAGAAGAACGCAAATAAAAAGGCTCGATATATCATAGGGACGCAAATTCTTTCACCATTATAGTTCCATTATTTATTTATTTATTCAAATATAGTTTCAGTTCGCCCTACATAGAAAGAACCAATCAAAAGATGGATTAAGCAACACGTACCTACAAAATCCGTAACTACAACTGTTTACCTTAAGATGTTCTGCCTAACACATACGGGTCTTCTATCGCTGGACACCGCATAAATAACCGCCATTGTGCTTCTAATTTCTGTGTGGACTCTTTTTCCATCTTAAGTAAGTCACACTTCAATTATGACTTAATAATTCTAGAGGACGTATACAGAGTGTCCATAAAGTTCGTGTGCACTTTAAACAATTTATGACTTTATTTGTATTTATGTTAGAAATCATCTAAAAAAAAAATGTTATAAAGTTTAATGATACCTAGTTTTAAGTATAGCTAAAATACCTAATGTAATTTCAGGCCATTACTGTAAATCAGTTGGCAAATGTTTTTCCGTGAACTAAAAAAATCGTATTACCCTTTGTATTGCTAATGATGGAGGATATGTGGAAACTTAAATAAAATTTTAATAAACACTAAAAAAATATAGATTTACTTCTTTCTAATCCTTTTTACAAATTATTTCTATCGCAAATACAAATAAAGTTATACATTTTTTAATGTGCACACGAACTTTATGGACAACCTGTATATTAAATTCATGCAACCTTCTCTTTGCAAGCAGAAGAATTTTGTACCCGGCCTCCAACTGGTTTGTATAAAAAAAAAAATTAAAAATTTTTTTCTCTATCCCATTCTATTTTATTGATGATCTATACTTATATATTAACCTCGATTTAGCTCTGTTGAGCGAGGTTCGAAACCGGTCAGCTAGCCCGTTCCTTTTCCTTTTAATTGTCCATTTTGAGTATTATTAAAAACAAGTTGGGTCTCTTCATGGCATTGGTATACTGACCATCTCTGCACAGAAGCAGGCTTAGTTTTATTAAAATCCGAAATTTTATTATAACTGACGGATTTAATATTGTCCAATGGATAGACGTTGTTGCAGGGAGTAGTGTTAATAAACCTAATCTCGTCATCCAGATTAGTTTTAGAACAAATCATTAAGCCCATGTGTGTAAGATTCTTAATTAAATTAATTTTTTCTTTCATGCGACAAAGAGTATCCCAACTGGTATGTAGAGTAGTAAAGATCGGTTTTCGGTATAACGAACTAAGAAAACCCGGAGAATTTTTACAAACAAGAACATCAAGAACATGACAAGAAAAATTAGTTTCCTTTTCCAGTGTAAAATTAAGGGTTAGATGAATATTATTAAGAAACGTATTAAAAAAGGTCTGCTTCATTCTCGTTGTTAAAGAGACAAAAAGTATCATCTACATAACGGAAATAAACGTAAGATTTATTAAAACTTAACAACAAACGCTTATCATGAAAGCCCACAAAGATGTTAGCCAAAATGGGTCACGAAGGGGAACCCATCGAGACGCGATCAATATGCCTGTACATGATGCCATCAAAATATGAATTCATGAATATTGGATAAAAAAATTTCATCAGTTCAACAAAAATATCCTCTGGAACAGAAGGAGGGGACATTCGATATAAGGTATCAGCACATATATCGATAGTCACAGTCACAAGTAAAAAGACTCGATTTATCAAAGGAAAAAATTCTTAAAATTTCCGAACCATTATAAATCCAATATTTATTTTTTACTCAAATATAGTTTCAGTTCTCAATTTATGAACATAGGAAGTTCAAGAACCAATCAAAGGCTGGATGATATAATATAACAATAATAAATGCCTACAAAATCCGTAACTCCAACTGTTTACCTTAAGATGTTCTGCCTAACACATACGGGTCTTCTATAAATGGACACCTCATAAATTCATTAAATTGTTTTTCTAATTTCTATGTTGATTTGACGAATAGACTTAAAAATGCTAGAAGCCATATATTTAATCCATGCAATTTCTGAAAAATAAGCAGAGGAATATTTTTAAAGAAATTTATAAATTTTGTATTTCGTTAAACATTTTTTTTTTCCTCTATAAATTTGATTTAATTGATGAATTATATTTATATATTAAAATTTATTTAAAATATTGAATGATGCGAGGTTCGAAACTAGGACACCATTTAATTTTTTTTTAATTTTCCCTTTAATTGTCAATTTTAAAGTTTTATTAAAAACAATGTTATTTCAATTCATTGTCGGAAATGTAACAATTAATTTTTTTTTGAGTTTAATAATTATTTATTTTTCTTATTTATATATATATTTGGAAGATGAAAGATTTTTCAACTCGATTTTGAAATCAAAATATAAAAAAGAACAATTTTTGACAACAAAATATACGAATATTGCCTTTTAAATTTTATTAAGCTCGAGAATATCAATAAATTGCAAAAAAAAAAAAAAATGAATAAAATTTTTGGAATTTTTAAAAATATTTAAGATATGTATTTATTTTACTTTACTTGATGAGATTATGAGCTGTTACAGAATATATTTTGCTAAAAAAAAATTTCAATCCTCCATAGTGACAGTGTTTTAAGGTTGGACTAATTCAAAATGTTATTTGAAATAATCAAATCGCAAGAGAAATAGAAACGAATAATGAAATCCAATATATATCCTTCATTTATTTATAAAAATGAGAAATATTATAAAAATATTTATGTAGCCACATTTGGTTTTGGGAATTCAGCAACAGTTGTGTGTTTCCCCGCATCAGCAATGGTATTTGAGACTAGTTTGATAACAGAAAATAAAACTCCAATTCCTCCGTCATTTGGATGAATGAATTTTAAATAAAAAATATTTTTTATACATATTGATTTTCTTTAAAAAAAAGTTTCAAGTTTTTTTGTCTTAAATTTTTAAAAGAATAAATATCAATTTTAAAAATATTTATCAATTTTTTGAATTGAAGTTTACGTTTATTTATATTTGACCTTTATTCAAATATTTATTTAAAAATCAAAAACCAAATTTTAAATGTTAAATTCATAGAAACATATTCAATCTAATAATATATATATATATATAATATCATAATTAATGTAAATTAAAAAAAAATAAATAAAATATATATGTATACCTTTTTACCAAATATATATTTATATATATCTAATATTTATAAATCTATCTATCATCATATCTAATATATATATAATATAAATTTAATATCATATTATCTAATTATTATAAATCTAATAGAAAATGAATCTATCTATAAATATATATTGAAATTTTTTCATTATTAAAACATTGAAATATCTATCTATCTATGAAATATCTATTTATTTCATTTTTTCATTTTAATCTAAATGGAAATCTGAAAAAAATATATATCAAAAAAAAATATAATAAAATTAGTTTAAAAAATATTTAATATATATTTATATATATATATAAACATATATTTATTTAGATATATTAATCTATCTAATTCATCCATAAAAATATATCATTTTCAAAAAAAATGATTTTTATATATCTATCTTGAAAATATATATCTATCTATCAAATAATCTATAAATTTATATTAAAATTAAAAAAAATATAAAAATTTTCTATTTGTATCTATTTATAAATATAAAAAATTTTATTATTTTATTCAAAAAATTTCATAATAAAAATATATTATCTATTATATCTTAATTAATATATATTATATATATATATATATCTATCTATATTTGAATTTATATATTTAATGAAAAATAAATTATTTATTTATCTAAATATTTAATTCATTATCTAATTTAAATATCTATCAAATAATTTAAAAAATAAATTATATAAATATTTTTTATATTGGATTATCTATTTTTTTTTTTTTTTTTTTTTATTTAAATATTTTTTAAAAGTTCTTCATATATCCCGTTATCAAGAACAAAAAGAAAAGAATGAATAAAAAAAAAAAAAACGACAGGTCAACACATGAAAATTTTAAAAATTATAAAAATTGACAATAATTTTTGTACATGTGATTTTAGAATTATGACCCATATACGGATAACCACCTGGCCATGTGAGGGTTAAGGCTCACCAACAATTGATACAGTCCGTTTTTTTTGTTTATAAATATTTTTTTTTCTTCCTGTCTTTCCAGGTTTTTATTTATTTTTTCAGCGATCAGTATATCAAAAATGACAGCCATTTAATAAATTCACTTCAAATTTATTTATACGATGTTGAGAAAAAAACCTTCCAAGAAATAACGGAAGACTAAAAGGAACATTTAGTTACGAAGGAAGTGAATATAAAAAACAAAGGGAGAAGAAAATAACAAAATCACACACACACACACACACACACACACATACACACACACACAAACATACATGCACACAAAACAACACAAAACGCATAATAACATACACACACACACACACACACACAAACATTATACAATATATACACACGCAGATATTCACAAATACATATAAATACACAAAAAATTTATTGAAATTCATTAAATTCTTTTATTCAGGCACACCGGCGTTGAGAAATTTTGTTTTATTGAGATTATTTGAGTTCGATCCTCACATTTTTCAAAAATTTTGAATTTTTCTAATATTAGAAATCAAAATATATATATATATATATATATATATATATATATATATATATATATTTATATATATATATACCTGCATTACATTTAGCGGAGACTGACAATATTTTTCAAGAAAACAAAAACACATCGTGAACAAAAACTCAATTTAAATTTAAATTTTATCTTTATATATATATATATATATATATATATATATATATATTGGACATTTATAAATGATGCTTAAAATGCTAATGTGAAAACAACTCACACACACACACACAATACATCATATATATATATATATATATCAAACATATATTTAAATATAACAGACAACAAAAATCTATTATGAGGTATGATCATTATACATTCTATTTTTCGTATAGTGGATTTAATTTTCGTTAAAAAATAAAGACAACAAAATCAAAATTTGGGATATATTTTTATTATCCTGTTCGTCAATCTTTTAAGTTTTTTTTTTTCACATGAACGTTCATGAAAAGTGGTTGTATGGACATATTCTTAGACTGAAATAAAAAGCCACTATATGAAGCTTTTAAATTATCATGATCAAACATAATAACAAAAGTTGTCTGTTATATTAAAAATATATTTGAATAATGGACTATTTTGCCTCAATAAAAATATATATATATATATATATGTGTTAAAATGTATATATATATATATATGTTTGTGTGTGTGTTTGAGCCTGTGTGTGTGAGGTTAAGTCGACTACGACGTACTTTCAGTTTTTTAGAACAGAATCGCAAGACGACCTACATATATGGTTTGACTCTAGCGCTGAAGGTTTGCGTAGAATCAACCACAGTTTTCTGATAAAAGAGAACGGGCAAAAAGGTGTGGCACGAAGTCTCCAAATAACCCTCCCCGATGTTTGAATTCATAGTTATCCTTCTACTAGGCTGGTTACCAATCAAGACAAGAGAACTCAGTCGCTCCTGCTATTTAACCTTATGTAGATTTTAATAAAGATGGATTCAAACTTTCTTTAAAAAGTTTATCTGCGAGAAAGTGAATGCAACGAAATCGATCTGTTTTTTTTAAATTCGACGACTTGAAAAAAATTTTAAAATTTTATTGTGTGTGTGTGTTTATGCATTGTTTATAAATGTGTATATATAAACGTAGACACACAATATATATTATGAAATGGATAAAATAATGACAATCATTTTAATTTTTTTTTTATGTTTATACATTCATTTTTTATAGATACAAATATTTAAGTAAATTATCTGTTTATAATAAACAGTATTAACGACATTTTACCGGCCTGAATGTCCGAGAAATTGTCATAGAAAATATGCGTCCTCCGACAGGAATCGAACCTGTATCCTATACTGAACAGTCATATAAGTTTGACGTGCTTTTACCGATTGAGCCACAGAGGAGCGTTTTTACTTAGCAAAATCGATTTTATATATTTTTAAAAACAATTTTCCATGATTTTCTCTCGTACATTCATATCTGCTCGATGCGTATCCAAATGTAAACAAATGACGTCAGACATTATGCAATGAACTTTTCGGACAATTATTTTTAAGAAAAGAAACATTTTTTTTATGTTAATACGTTCTTTTTATAGATACAGATATTTAAGTAAAATTATACAAACAATTTATAATTTCTTGTTTTTTTGTTTGAATTTCCGAGAAAATTTTTCAAAGAAAAGGACGAATAAACTATGACAATTTCTGATTTCTTCAGGCCGGTTTCAAATATTAAAACGTTCTTTATTATAAACAGAGCATTTTTTAAATATTTTTATCTATAAAAAAATTTTTAACACACACACACACACATATACACACACACACACAATAACCTGACACACACACACACCGATGATTGAATAAAGAGTATTTTGATTTGTAGAAAAAAATATTTGTTAATTATTGCTGGATAAATTTTAAAAAAAGCCATGGAACATTATTTTTAAAATTATTTTGTATTTATTTTGCAATTATTCACCCAAAAAAAAAAAAAAAATGATAACGTACATTCACAAGACATTGTTTAATGACTTTTTTTTTTATGTAAGTGTAATGGATATAAGAGACCTGGATATAAGTTTTTCGGATATAAGAGAAATTTTTTCTATTATTCCCAAATTAAAACCATAGATTCTTAAAAAAAATAGACCAAACACGGATATAAGATTAAAACCGGATATAAGAGACTTCGTTCCGGTCCAGAAATTTTCTCTTAAAAGTTAATAATTGTATATATTTAAAAAATCAGAAAATGCGTGTACTTCGCGTGGAACAAAATGGTGAAAAAATTTTTTACGGAAAAATAAAAAAATAGGGGGTGCATTGTTTTAATTTGCTATTTTCATGGGATAAAATTTTCAAAAAAACATTTAAAGATTCCACAACATAGAAAAACATTAAAAAAATGGGCAATCAAAATTAATTTAACTTTGAAAATTAAAATATGCCAATCTCTCTCTCTCAGATCACAGGATTGAAAATCAAAATAAAATTTCTCTTTAATAAAATCTCTCTCTCTCTATAATAAATATATATATATATATATATATATATATATATATTGTGCAAATTAATTGAAACAAAAAAAATAATTCCGTTATTATTTACTTTTTTTTCGTATTTTTTCCAATGAAACATGACCCAGTGCACATGTTAGTACTTCGTATGTCCATTCCACGAAAGTCGTTCCTTGCAGATTGACCACAGATTCTCGATTGGATTTAAATCAGGAGAGTTTCCGGGCCAGTCTATATAGTACTTTGATTTGCTCACTGGTAAGGCTTGCCAGTGTGTTCGTGCAGCGTTACCATTTTCGTACGCTTCCTTGGAGTAACGTCCATCGCAGACAATGGCCGTAGGACAACTAATCGACAGTCTAGACAATAGTGTCTGGGTGTGATAAAAATCTGATTCAATCACGGATGACGCAATATTTTTCAAGGCCAAACAAATTTCATCATACACCCGAAAAAATAGATTCATATTACTGCACACCATTGCAAATGACCTAATCTGAGGGAAAAATAGAAATCGATTACACCCTGTCACTCCAGTGGGTCTAAAACTGACCGGATGGTGAAAGAAAGGAAACTAAAGCGGTTGTTTCAATTAATTTGCACAAAG